>JAFFZH010014799.1:0-192343 GCA_018420115.1 Euura saliciscinereae | reverse complement strand
TTTGCCAAACTTGGGCCAAGTTCGGGCTTATTTGGATACCCAATTTCATTTCGTCCAGGCTTTCCTAACCTTTGTCAAACTCGGACCAAGTTCGGGCTTATTTGGATATCCGAGGTCATTTCGTCCAGGCGTTCCTAACCTTTGCCAAACTTGGACCAGGTTCGGGTTGATTTGGGTATCCAAGTTAATTTTATCCAGGCTTTCCTGACCTTTGCCAAACTTGGGCCAAGTAAGGGTTCATCCAGGCATTACAATTGATTTTGTCCGGACTTTCTTGGCCTGTGCCCAGCTTGGACCCATTTTGGGCCTATTTGGTTGTAAGGAAAAGTACATGATTATGACATTGCGACATTCTCTGATCATCTTAATAACTATAATTGTCAGTCTTTTAAGTTATGTGTCCACTGTTTCTCCCAATACCATAAATTTTCGATCCGTGGCCTACTGTTAACAAAGACCTGGTGGTCGTGCGGACAGCGTACTGGATTCGTAACTCGAAGATCGGAGGGTAGCAGGTTCGAGACCGGCGGCGGACGTGAAAATTTTAATTTAATGAAACTCAGCGATTTATTAGAAAAGAAGTGAATCATCGTCATTTGATTGAAATCGGATCATTTCAGAGCGATATCGGAAGAAAAACTTCCAAAATAATGTTTTTTAAATATTTCTATCATTGATGGGGCATTGGCAAAATCAGCCAATAAAGGCCCCAGGTTGCCGAATATTCAAGGCCCAAGTTTGTCAACCTATATAGGCCCAATTTTGACATCCAAAGTTGGCCCTTCTTTGGCTATCAATTTTGGTCCAAGTTTGAGAACCCGTGCCGCGCCAAGTGGAAAAAGCGTGACATTTCGACAGTGGCCCAATACGGATGACCAAACTTGGGCCTAGAGTATATCAATGAAAAATAACTAGGCCCCGGTTAGCGCCCGGAGAAAATTTCTACACGGGTATTTCTGCAGTTTAATGAACACTTTTTTTTTCCTCTCCTAAGCCGAGCGATTAGCCATTTGCCTCGCGTTTCCTGAATTCATGTGATCAAAGCCACGCGCGGTTCAAGAATGGCAAAGAACTTTTTTAACCACTGCACCTAGATTTTTGTACCGTTTAAAACCGTGACGGATCGCGTTTACCGCTCTACGGTTCACGCGATAAAGAAAGAAAAAACCTTCTCACCGCATGTTTCAAATTATATTCAGGAAACGATTACTTGTTGCACTCGAAACGATCTATAGCACGGAACTAACATCCAACCTGCAGGTCTCGATTAATGATGTTGGTTATATTGGTCACAATCCGTCGTTTTTTCAACCCTTCCGTTCACATATTTTGAATCGATAAAGTTCGGTTAAATACTTTTTCAGATTGTCATGCAAACATATATTTTTCATCAACTCGATAGAAATTTTGAGATTGGGTTCGAAAACTCGCTTGCTTTTTCAAATGTTCGTCTATCGTTTCGTCAGACATTTCCTACCCCAGCGATCAATCGATGAGAGAGGAAAATGAAAAAAAAAAAATGCCCGGTAGCCGAGTGGCCCATTTTTCAGACCGTCAAAAATAAGCGAGGAGGAATTCCAGTGAGTGTTACTGTCGCTTTTTCCATTTAAAAACGTCAAAAGTCCGTACGGTTGGTTACCATACGTTCCGCGAGTACCTATGTGGCTTTCGGTGTAATTTCGCGCAGCTTTATGCCAGAGAAGAGGTAGACTGCTGCTAATGGCAGTCGTTGAGTACTCGTGTAGCTACATTGTTTGCGATAAAGTCTGAGTTTTTGTTAATATCGTTGTTGCAATGTACGTACTCGTTATGATATTCTATATATTGTTCTCAACAATTCGTTCCGTGACCAAGTACAATCCTTCCTCGCAACGGTGAATTCTATCTCGTATCGGCAATGTCTCCGGCATAATGCAAAGGCTGACGACCCGACATTAAGGACAAAATAGTTTCTTTTACTTGCGGCTTTACTGCTTTATACTTTATACCTCAGGCAAGCTTTTTATCCCATAAAACGATTATCTGAAACGTGAAATATAAATCTCAGGCCTGCTGCAGGGTACGTCATTCTACGAAATTTATGCACGATGTACGTGACGTCAAGAGAAACGGTATAGATATAAAACTCGTGTAGACACAACCATATAGAACAGCAGAAGTGAAAATGTAATTAAAACGAAGCCTATGTTTGTATGCGAGTTGTCTTCTTCTATGGCGAGACTTCTGCTATGGTTTGTTCAAAATACATGATCCCAGGAATTACTTCGATGATATTATAGTGTAGGATGCATCTAGGGTAAGGTTGCTATCGATGGACCCCCTAAGCAAAGTTGGTCATAAAAATTGGATTTTGAGTCGAAAATGCAAAACCACTGGTGGATGTTTTCTTCGAAACCTATTCTACAGAGCAGTCACGAGTGGAGAGCAAGGTTATCGTTAATTTCTGATTATTGATCACCGATTTTCTGTTTTTTGAATTTGGTCTATTCATGGCAACCCTGCGCCATGAATGGACCACCCCATCTCCTTCGATGGACCACTAAAATAATGAACATATAACAATACAATGACCTAATGACCTTGGTGTAAATCATAAATTGATGACGTATGAATAGATTTTTGAGATTTCAAACAAATTGTGGGTCAACCACGATAGATGCTCTCAACAGTGTCTTACAAACTGAAAAAAGTAATACCTTCCATACTGGTCCATTCGTAGCGTTGTTGCCCGGTCCATCCATGGAAATTCGCATCGCAACACATAACCTATTCTACTACCACAGGATGGAAAGATACCAAAAAAAGTATCGGTATCATTTTGAAGAGCGGAGTATAAGCTTCAAAACCATCCAACACGATTTAGGAAAAATCACCGATACAAGGGTTCAAACACGTTTGCAAAATTATGAATAATAAGATCAGAAAGGGCAAATTGCTACCTCGCTCAATTTCAGCACACCTATGGCACCCATGTGACTGTTTTTAACATGGCCATTCTTTGGCCACTAGAAGACTTGATTCGCACTGATAGCAACGCCAAGCACTAACACATACCTGAGATATACCACTGGTCCATCGAAGGCAACGGTCCATCGATAGCAACCTTACCCTAATCAAGGATGTATTGGCCGTACAATCTCAACCAAAACCGAGTACTTCATGATAAGATAAAAGTCGGAAAAAATCAACCATGATAAAGATGATAAGAGTCTTCATTTTGAACAATAATAATGCCCGAAAGTTACCAATAAATTATTTAAACAAACCATTGTTTAACAAATTCTCTGGTAACGTGATTTTTTTTTTCATCTCGAATAAATGCCCTAATTTTTTCTGAACACACATGCATTTTTGAAGAATTCTGTCACTATTTTGAAATTTCCGTTTTTGAAAATTTGTAAAGGCTGTATTTACAAAACTATTTGTTCCACGCTTCGGAAACTTCGGAATTGTGATCTCCATCGTCTTCACAAAAAATATAAAAAATTCAGATTGCATTTCAAAATTTGGAAATGTTCGAAAACGGAAATTTCAAAATGGTGACAAAATTCTTCAAAAATTCATGTGTATCTAGAAAAGTTAGGGCATTCATTTGAGATGAAAAAGAAATAACGTTACCAGAAAATTTGTCAAACAATGTTTTGTTTAAACAACTTATTGATAACTATTGTAAAAATTCGTTATTTATTTTGATGCCTGCAGAGTAATAAATTCTGTCCTCATTTTGAATCCCTTGAACACTTTTTTTCATTCAATACACCATGTAAGAATTCAATGGCTTTCAATAAGATCCACTCAACTGACGGGTGGCTGATTGGCATGAAATACCCCTCTGGCGTTATGATTAGAGAACAAATATCTTCTATGCTGAAATGAGCACGAAATTAACACGATACCTGAGTGGATTATATGAAACACTTTTTTTTCCTACTCTACTGTGTGCGCAGTCTACAGTGGGGAAAGATGCCAGTGGGTATGAAAAGATACGAGAAAACAGTGGAAGTCACTTGGGAAATATGATGGAGCGAAGGGATTTGTCTCAGGATTAAAGAGCCATAGAAATGTATGTAAATTATTACGTATCACTGTCATTATTTCATGCAGAAAATATATCGTCGTCGTCATTCTCGTGCAGAGCTTGCGAAGCATCGACGGTGACAATTAGAGGGATTAGATCAGACAATCATATTTTCATCGTAATTCTTTTCACGATCTGCCACGAGTGCGAAATAAGTAAGTAAAGCCTGAATGCCCTCGGCCATAGTGTGTTCTTTATTCTCGATATTGGATATCAAGGATACCAACTGACATCCGGGAACTACCTACCAAATCGCTCGGTATCTAGTGCACGGAATACGTTAGCATGCTACCCCTCCGCGCCCCATCATAGTTCGCACTGTTCCAGGGGTTTCGTCCGTCGATGGGTGGAGGCTCGTTCCACGGCCTAATGTCTTCATCCACCAAGTGATAAGAATGAGGTTCCTTTAGATCAGGTCAGACTAGCGAAAAGTCTGCAGGCGAAGCTTTATGGAAAATTCTCTTCAAGCAGAAGTGAATCAATTCAAAAAATGTGTGCACTGTAGGCACTGTTATTCTACTCTTTGCATACACTATACCGAGACAGTAGGCACTCTTTCACAACGTTGATGATGATTATTATAATAACAGTGCCAACGCCGTTGATAGATCCATTCAACACATATTGGAAGGGGATTGAAGTCGAGTGAAACATTTTTTGTTACCACTTTTAAAAGCCTCCTTTCACATTAAACCTTTTCACAATTTTCTTTTTGTCTGTGGGGATCCGGCAAAGTCGTTCATTTATTTATAATGTTGTCATTAGAATTTCCTCTTCTTTTTTTAATCATAATGGTGCTCAACTGGGAATTCTTGATGCGGGAGGCCATCCGTGAGCCGTTCGACCAATTAAGTTCGAGCTTCAAGGGCCTGGCGAGGAGTGGCGGGCACTTATACATAATACATAGTCGCTCGTTTCAGAGTGGTACACGTATACCTTGCAGTATATAACAGGGATCGTTTTGGCCAGGTCAGGAGGTTCGGTCGTTTTGAGGGGGCCGCGTGGAACCGGCATCGGCGATAAGGCCTTGCCAGGTTATCGTTAACGAGTATGGAAATTGACGGTTCTATTTATTCATAGGATTCCGCGCACTTCGGCAATGAAGACATCAGCGCATGAGATTTTCGAATGAATTAACGTGAAAATTGCGCCGATGAGCCAAACCGCGATTCGAGCATGACATTGCGATACCCAGTCTGTCTCCGGATCCCCCGACACCCATTCGGTATTGTAAGCTTTCGGGTGTCGCTGGGCTTTCAACCATCCTATCGAACAAACGGCGAGTGTCTGCAGTATCGCATAGATACGCTCGAAGGCCCGAGTCAGCAATTGACAGTTGATTCGATCGATGAAAGAGAGAGGTTTCGCCATAGCAGAGTTCGAACGAACGGGTGATTAATATTTCCTCCGGCAACATCTTCCGTCTGTTATCTATGCAGAATTTGATTTCATAAGTTAGCCTCGTTTCGAAGTTAGCGATCGAGGGCGCTACTAGGATCAGGGTGAGCGACACAAACACCCCCTTTCACCGACGCCAAGGGCTGGTATGGGGGTCGGGACCGGGGGTTGGGAGTCTTTCTCGCTTGGGAATGAGAGGATGCACGAGAGACTGCTCCAGACCGTGGAGGAGAGCGGCGGAGGGAGAGGTGCTGCCTTGGGGTTCATTATTCAGGGCTATTGATTTCCATCCGACTCCTACCACGCCACTAGCACCGGCACCGGCACCAGCAACCGGAGAGAGATTGACGGCAGCCGAGGCCTCTCGCTCTTTTTCTCCATCTTCCCGCCTACTCGTCTATCAGTTTTTCTTCTATCTATTACATTCCATCATCACCATGCATTACCTACATGCCATTTGACGCGTTGCAGCAGAGATTGCTCCGAATTTTCTACCCTAATTTTAACGACGGACTTTCGAGCGCTAGTCCTCGGATTCCCCGAGGGACCGAGAAGATGCTGAGTAGCCGACTCTGAAGGAAATTAGGATTTGACCGTAGCCTCTTCGGTCCTCGACAGTGACCCCCAAAATTCAATTTGGTTCGGACCCCTTCTCCGAAGGAAAGGAAGTAGGTGAGACATCCGAAGAAATGAAACGATTAGAAGCACCGTACAGAAATTGAAAGTCCGACTGAAAAGGGTACTGGAGCAAGCTCATGAATAAATCGCGTTCCCGTCGGGTTCTCTCGACTTGCCAGGTGAGTGGATGCGTGCATCGAGGGTAAGGTTATATGTGAACCAGGAATGTCCACGTACGGTATAACCGGGTATAACGTACCCTGCAGCCCTATATGTGGGTTTGGAGGTTCGGAGGTCCGGAGGTTCGGAGGTTTGGAGGGCGCGTTTCGAAGCAAGGACGAGAGGCGCCGGCGCGCACGGCCGCGTGGTGGGCTCGTGACGTCAGCTATCCTCAGTGTGCGGAGAACGACCGCAGTGTACACCAATCTCCGTATCGTCCGAGGGCCGTTCGACTCCCAGTTATAATCAGGTGTTATCAGGTGTTCTTCTTCGAGCTGGGAGTTCAGCATCCCAGGACTAACACAAACCGACCTCCGATGGTCCTCCAAAGACTGATCCTAATCTGATAGGGCAATTATTAACTACGTTGACTTAAAGAGCGGAGGCGGCGTTCCGGTAGAGGAATTTAAAGCTCAGTGATAACCACGAGGTTTACGAAACGTCTTATAATTTTAATCCCCCAAACGTCTAATTTAGTCTCCGCTAAAGTGACCGTGCGAAGACTACTCTTTCGTTAATGAAACTATTTTTTCGAGTTATAAAAAAATTTCAAGGAACACATTGAAAAATGGCACAACTAACCCCAGGCCAGGTATCGAGTCGTCAATGGAATTGTTAGTGTATAAAAAGTATAAGTTATAGATGCCTTAAATAACTTTTTACAGTATAAAATAATAATAATAATAGTAATTGACTTTTTGTCCTGTTAAATTTTTGTACAACGTATGTGAAAGCTGTCTTCACGTGCTCGACCCGAGGTGACCGGACTAACTGACAAAAGAGTCCATGTTCAAATAAGTAGTATTAAAATCGTATTTTATGAATTAAGTGCTATTATATCTGTAACAACGTGATCCCCCCGCGTGCCAATAATTAAGGATTATAAGATAAACGAGTACACCGCGAAAAAAAAAATAAAAACAACACAGCTTCGTTTTAATAAGGTGAATGATTAATAATGGTAGAGTCTCGTCGCCGACGCAATATCGCCGAAGAGTGATAGTGAGAGTGCCGTCCGTTCTACGGTAGTAACTCCAAAAGGATTCTTCGAGGGTTCAAAGGGATCCGCAGACACGCGGACTAACTCAGGCAGCGTGGAGCGCTCAGGGAGTGCGTGGCCGCGCGCCGCGGAACTTTGCTTCTATCAGCCAGGTTTGTTCAACGTTTCGTCATCCGACAATTACCATTAACCATTAGACATCAACCGCTGCTCGCCACCCTCGCCCTCGCTATATCACCTGCTCAAAATTATTTCCCTAGTTAATCTCCAACGATGTTGATACTGCCTAGGGGTGGCTCCACGAATCGTGGATGACACTTTTTTTTAACCCGTTAACGAGATACTAAAATCATACTCATTATCTTGATTCTTAAGATGTTGAAATTATGTTCAACCTTGCTCTCATGAAGACGAAGATTTTTTCTTCGGGTTCCAAGTCACCCTGAATATGTGGGTCATAAGTGTTGAGGCAAAAATCGTTTCCTGCCCACAATACGAAAGAGCTTCTCTGTAAGCCCTTTACCCTTCGTAGAATCGTAGTAAATGCAACTCGTTTCTCATGACTCCATCCTCGCAGGGTTTAAAGTGGCTGAAGACAAGGACCGTGAGCAAATATAGCGTGTTTCGAGTCTCGGGGAGCATGAGTCCCGTTCTTTTGTATTTCGAGATAGAAAATTCGCACATTAGCTTGATGAGTGGGTCGGTAACCTATAGGGGAGGAGGATCTTTCGGAAACAATAAAACGCTTAAACCGCCTCGGCATCGCGATCGTAGGCTCAGACGAGGGTGCCAGAGGTCATTCTCTAGAGTCTAGAGTGACTTGAGGTTTGCCTTTGGCAGACCTTCTAAGAGTTGTGTTTCTCCGTATTTGTAATCGAAGCAGGGAACGACCTGACCCGAATTCACAAGCACATTGCCCACCCGTCACGGCACGTATAGTGGACCGCCCTTCCAACGCACCGTCAGGCGCAGACGGTATCAAAACCATCCGCGAGTTCCATTCACTCTCGATTGACACGTTGGTCCGTTGTTTCTTGATCCTCATTGCAGGTTGCGATTCCGTCGATTAGAAGAAAGATTTAGAAACGATCAACCCTTCGCGGATCGGATTAGCGGTGAAATTGACCGTGTTTTTGGGTTAAGTATTCGAACAAAACGATTAACGAACGGTTTGAATCGAATCGGGTGAATGGAATTTATGTGAAAAGTTTGATAGCAGAGATCGCAACGTTCGATATCAGCGGCCACACAAGCTGATTCTGGACCGAGGGAGAGGGCCGAGACTCACCGGGGAATAAAACCTGATTTAGGACTGCGGTCCTGCGAATCCCTCGAGGGAAACCGGCTACAGCACACTCTCGTTTCCCATCGTGGAGTCCGAGCCAAGGCCTCTTTCCTCCTAGTGTCCAACTCCCCCGACGCCAACAAGTGCGACTCTTTACCAACAGCGTGTTGGAAATGTGAGTCGAATACTAATGCCAATGATGTCATGACACCAAGCCTTGCGGCGTACCGTCTTATGTCCATAGGAAGAAAAAAGGGAGAAAAAACTATAGGATCCGTGATTCCACTTCGTACATAACAGCAAATGCCCCGAATCCAACTAATCCCATGGGCTAACGATGTCAGGATGCGGATTTATCACCGAATTCTTTTATGTTATTTATTTTTTATTTTTTGCTCACGTTAACTTTTTCTGTGGATACATGATATTCACAGGGAATTGTGCGCAGTTTTGTGGTAATGTATGCAAACGTTTGTGAACCACCACGCCCATAAACGTAGATCAAGACCGAGAATGGTAAACGTATTGACAATTTATATTTCCACTACTGACTAGTTGCTTGGGGTGAAACGTTACTCAAACCGCAAGTACGCGGAGTCGAGGAGGAAGGAGATAGATAAAGCGAGAAAGATATGGACCTGGGTGCATACATCTGCGGATGGATATCTGCCAGGCACTGAGACCGCGGACGTAGAAAATGTGTATTCTACATAGCATCAAGAATTGTGCGATACATTACACGCCTTTTTGTGCATGCTTTTGCGGGTGGGCTTGGACAGATATAAACGTGTCTGTACTACGCAAGGAAGATACCAGCGATACCAAGGGGAGGTGGAGGTGACGACAATGGAAAATAAACGTAGCGATGATGCCCCGAGTTTGAAACAATTAACATAACAAAGCAAGGGGATGGGGTGGAGTGAGCCGACAGGATGCGGGGGTGCCGGGAACCACGGTAGTCAAGAGGATGGACGGGGTGCAGTAAAGGGGTTAGAGGAAGGAGAGCCCGGTTCTCCAGAGGTTTTGGCACCATCGCCACGCTGCATCGGCTTATTTCTAGCATGTGGGATTTATAAACATTTCGTTTCACTACATAAGTCATACCCAAATAATCATAGAACCACGCGAAAACTTTCGGACAGCACTTGCGACAAATTGCCATTCCATTGGTTGCGTACCCCACCTCGATTCACCTCAATCTCCTGTTCAACCCTACTCGACGCTCCTTTTATCCCCTCAGTTCCTCAGCCCTTTTTTATTCCCTTCCTTCCGCACAGTCGAGTTTCAAGTACCGCGGGCGTACTTTGTCGAAAGAATTTCCCAAAAATATTACGACCTCGAGTAAGTAGCGGTTAGTGGTTCTTTGAGTCGGATTGATTAAACTCCCGTATTCCGAGTCTTTAAAAATGAAGAGGAAACGAGACGTGATAAACTGAAGGTAATTCGATCGTAAAATGTCACCGTTGAACAACGTGCAAAGCACACAAATTGCTCAGGGAAGTATCGTGGCACTTGGGATACAGGGAAAATCAAAGTTGAAAAATTCACAAATAATGGAATCGCTCGCAAATTCAAACTGGCAGGTTCAGGGTTCGCTATAAGTGAATGGTCAAAGGTAACGATTACACTGCACAAATTGACTCGCCTCTGGGGATTGTGAGAAGAGCGATGAGGCCTTCGGCTCCTAGATCTAATTTCCGTTCCTGGGTCCCGGTGCTCGCGATGGCCAGATGATCGAGCCTTTGATAAAAATTGATTCCACCGAATCGAATTAATGGACTCTTCAATCAGGTTCAGAAGGATGAACGTCAGACAGCGAATCAGGGAAAAAATTATGACATTCTTCCTCGAAGGAAGAGAGATCATTGGGCGGAAAAGTCTGGAAAATATGGAATCTGAAATCGAGACGATTTTTGTTGGAATAGTGGACTTTTCTTTTAAACTGCCAGAGGAATAAAAAATATCTTCCTTTTTACTGGTAACTGGCATAAAGTTCGATCCACATCTTCCCCTAGTTGAAGCAGAAAACTTTGTCGCAGCTGCACTTCCGATGTACCTTAATATTTTCTAGTCTATTGGAGACATTTCTCACAGTGGGGGGTCTGCTACGATTTTTAAATCAAGAAAACCTACGGATTCAAGTGCTTGAATCCGCGATCTGGCTCGAAACCTACCCACCTACACACATCGAACAACTTAACCAATTCGTGCGATTTTCAAACTTTCATGATACGTATCGTAAGCTCCCAAAATCGAAATGTGTTTATAGCCAAAATTTGAGAAATTCTCACGCTTGGAATCAAAGTTATAGAGAGTAGGAGGGAGTTGAAATGACAGAGTAGCACATATAGTTGTTCCAATTACGAGTGTGGAAGTAATAATGTTCTCTCATACGCTCATGAGTCGTATGACCGAGGTCTGCTGGGTGGTGTAAATAATTGCATCTAGAATTCCTGGTCGGAGGTTTATACGGAGGTGGTTGTAGCTTTGCGTGTTCCGGTAACCACTTTCATTGCCTGTGCACTGCCGCAAAAATTAACAGTTAAACAATGGAATCCTGTTATATAGTCATTACCCGCAAACCGAGGTAGAAATAATTAGGAAGTGAGGCCCTGCGCCACTCTTTCCCTCGCCTCCCTTGCCCGGCCACTTCTCCGCCGCCCTAGCCCCCAGCCCAAGTGAACATGAAAGGAAACGGTTGTGCTTTCCCAGACACTCCATATACTCATACTTCCTCACACTTCCTACGACTATGAGACCATATATACACGGAATGTTACCACTGTTACTGCTCTGGCCCCCGGTTCCTCCTCGTGGACGACGCTGTTAGGCTCTGGTTCTGGAGGACACTGTCAGTGACTGAATCTTCATGGTATTTTAATAAGAACCACTTTGTCAAGCTGGAATAGAAAAGGACAGAAAAATGAAGAGGATGCGAATTAAGGTTAGCTCTGTGAAACTCTTGAAAATAGTACATTGTGTATCAAGGGCGCAAAGAACTATTTTTCGAGTGTGAAATTTGCAGCACTGCAATCAGACTCGCCAAAATAGCCTTGTGCCCGTGATGCACACGATTTTTTTCTCAACACCTGGTCTGCAAAAATGCCTCTTTTCAGACCGAGTGACCGGGCGCAAAACGGCATTTTGCGCCCGAGGGCAGGAAAATAGTCTCTTTCGCCCGCTTTTAGCGGGCGCAAAGGACTTTTCTGCCCGCGGGCCGAAAAGATCTGTTTTGCGCCCGCTCAAGAGGTTTGAAAAGTGGCATTTTGCGACCGGGTGTGAGAAAAAGTTCTTGAATTCGTTTCTATGGTTATTCACTCACGCAAAGGCTCAGATGTGTACATCGATGATTCAATTCAAATCTTGTGGTCGCGTGAAGGTCATGCCTCGAAGTGTAACTGGTGAATGCAGTATGTATGTCGAAATTTAAAACCATTGCCTAGGAAATTATGTTTTAGAAGATAATTTGTTCAACAAAAAATAAAAGAAAAAAATTCGTATTGTGTTTGTTTCGAGGTGCGTTCGAGAATGGTTCGAATTTTTTGGGAATCGGACGTTTTTTTTTCTAGTTTGTTGTAATTAGTTGTGTGACAAAAGTAGGGATGTGGATCTTGACTAGGATTGGACAAGATCTGAAAGGTAGGTTCTTTGCTTAAGACTTCACGCGAAAAGGTTGGCGTGGGAAGAAAGATTTTAGGGAATTCAGGGAACACTCAACTAGGTGTGGGAATAGAATCTGAGGATCCGAAAATGAGTTTAGGCAGATGCCTAGAACGCCCAGGAAAAATCTCACGTAGTCTCGTCCCTGGGATACAAGTGTGAGATGACGTGTAAATTGCAGAGGGTAAAGGAAGATTCATAAAACTGTAAATAATTGCACAGGAGATATCTGCGACGAAGCACATCAGTTTGTACCCTAATTGGCATGATCTTCATGTAGGTATCACAAGTTTGAATTATAGAAGTGCCGAGAATTTCACATTTAACAACCATTCCATTCCCTTTCATTCCATCTCAGAGAATTCCAAATGATTCTGGAAGATTCCACAGGGTTCTAAAGAATTCCAAAGCATTCTCTTCGATTTCATTCCATTTCCCATTACATTATTTCATGAAATTTGAATGCACTTCATAGCAACTGATCACTCTCCATTTCATATATGTGACGGTCTTATAAGTATTTCACAAGTGGACATCTCCTCGCGTTTGGGCGGCGTCGTCTCCTTCCAGATTTATCGAATACTTTATGAAAAGTAGCAATTTTTGAACCGCTGTACCTGATTCCCAGGCTTCCCATGATCTGTTCTTCGATGAAAAATAAGAATACAGATGGGGTATCCCACTTGAAATGGGATGGGTTTTGGCCTAGGGTTGGCAAATTCGATGTGCCTCCAGAATCTCATTCCTTACTATCTTGCGAAGAGTTTTTCACAGTTATGGGTCCCGAATGATTCTTGACTCTCGTTGAGTTGCCACTGAAGGGATTACCCTTGGACTCCGTTCTCTTGAAAGTTTTACTGAACGTAGTTCAAGGTGACACAAAAGTGTAGTAAATTTTCTTTTGTACGCTATAGATCATTAAAAGAAGATAGTTTTATCGCTATTCCTATATTGTTTTGTATAATAATTTAAGCGAACCAGAGCCTGTGAGACTGATGTTTTATTATATCCCCAAAAAAAGTTCAATCAATAATTGGTGACATCCACGAAAAAAACGTCCAGCTGAAAATCTTACCTCACTTTTGTGACTCCTTGAAATATGTTGAGTGAAAATTTCGAAAAAATGAGGTTGTCTCCCTTCAGTCACGAACCCCTTCAAAGAGAGTCAAGAATCATTTGGGACCCAAAACTGTGGTAAACTCTTCGCAAGATAGCAAGGAACGAGATTCTTGACAATCAAATTCGCTGACCACTGGTCAAGGCCCGCCCAGTTTCGCGTGGAATACCCCAGATGTTTATCCCCGTCCACTGAACAAACACGCGACTACAGTACTTATCTAAACAGAGTTCGGGTGAACGTTAAAATCAATAATTACAGGTGATACTTGACAAATATATACATGTGTTAGGATATCCCATCGTGACGTGGGGAGTAAAATTTTTGTTTGGCTTAGCTCAAAATAATACGCGGACAGGTTTACCCCCTCCCCTCCGAGTTTGGCTAATCAGTGGCTGATTACACGTGTACCATGTGGACGCCAACGTTGGAGGGGGGGTAGACGATGCGAAGGGACGTTGAGGGGACGATGATAAAGCTCGTGGATCGTCGAGCCAGGATACCAGGGTAGCCTCATCGCCGCAACCTGCCTAGCCTCCCTAATCCGGTGGTTGGCGGTGGCTGGCCACCCACTCTTCAGCTATTCAAAATCAATAGATAATTCAGGTGTACACGTATACGTGTATATAGTATATCAGCCGGATATTTATATAGTATAGCTTGCACAATATTTAAAGCACGTTGTTAAGTCGCGCTCGGATCGTTGGTCAACCCCGAGCGTGCTTCGAAGTGCTTTAATTAAAACCTTGAGCGAACTGCTGGAGCCTGAAAGTTCGATACAAACGACCTTGGTCTCGTTTATTCCGTGTGGGCTGTCGTCGAACGGTAATAGAATTAAATCGGGGACATTCAGGTGAGAAATTTCGGCTTCAGACCAGCGCGAGACTGTATTGGAAGGTAGACTGCGTCTCTGAATACATCTGCACGTAATTCACAGCCACAAGTAATATAATTAACTCTGTGCTTCGCTGTGCGGGCCCTCGCAAGCTCCCTGCAGTTTCGAACTGCGAGATACCCATATAGCCTTCGTGTACCATGATGCCGCAATTTCATACGCGTTTGAAATTGGTTTGAGTTCAACCAGCCTGCAGTCGACTGGCGCAACCAGCTTTTGGCGAGCGACTGGACCGAAATGTTGTTTAGGTTGATTGAACTTCCAGTGCTCGCGACGGGACCTCTGAAAGCCTTCTCTGTCTCCTTGACCCGACCCCAACGTCCGGTTTCCAACGGGAATAACCTGCCCGATGTGAGTTTTGTCTGAAACCCACAGGGTTCTCAGATTCAAACGCTGTGGATTCAGGAATAAACATAACGGTACATATGGGGCTGTCCACGTCGATTCACCTTGCCTCCAGACCGCAACATTTTGTATTCGCTTCGTGATTTTTTATGTCGTTGTCCTTGCTCCAAATCATTTTTCTGAATTTTTTCCAGATTTTTCGGACCAACCCCTTTTGAGTTATGATTTTTTTCCGCGCGGAAAAAGGGACCATTTTGAAAAATCTGAAAAAATTCGCCAAAATTATATGACAAACGTAGAATTTTCCTTATTTTTTTTCCGGATCATAGATAGTGAACTTATGAAACATTTAGATGTGTGTTACATCATCGATTCAATTCAAATTTCTCCGTGTGTAATCATCATGCCTAGAAGTGTGATTGACGAGAACAGTCAGTTGTAATTTTAGCCATTTCGAAGAAAAATGAGGGAAAGAGAAAACCGATAAATTATGTGTTTTCTATGAACGATCGTCCACTTAAACTTGCAATGGCGACTGTACACGTCTAATTGAAAGTGGCAGTATTGAGACAAGGAGATGGCGTTTATTCGTTCCTTCATTTAATCGCTACATTGATCATGAAACCCTGTGTTCATACGTCTAGTTATAAACCGCAGTAAGTGGGCAACGTCAGATTCAATTAATGTCAGATCCTTTACCAGGTAGAATCGTCTGAAAATGAAAATATTAGGGTAAGCATATGAGCGGGGGTGGATAAAAGAGCGTCAAAGTTATGGCCGCTACCCAGTTTCAATGAAACTATTAAGAATGTCATACGCTCTAAGGCGAGCACTTAGTTCTACACTACTTTTGTGCCTCGAGGTTTACCGCTGTATGTTGCTGTATGAGGCACGCTTTTCGCATCGTCGCGCCCTCATTACCATATACCAAATGAAAACTCGTTTCAGCTTTTTCATGTTTCCAAAATGTTGACTTATAAAGTCGACATGAGGCTGGAGAAAGTCAACGGACTTCGCCAATTGACCAGAGATCGATGCTGTTGGTAAAAAAACCTCGCTTTGTACGGTCGCCCAACGACCACGTCTGTCTTCGCACGATATGCGTGTTGAGGAATGAAGAGGCGTTACTTTTCTCAATATTTAGAAGATCGTAAAAGAGTCGGGTCATCTCGAATACTGAATAAAGTGACGAATCGATAAACACGGGGGGAAAAGACCGATTCAAGTTGTGAAATAAAAATCAAGTACTGCCATCGGATAACCCTCGGAAACCGAGAGATAAGTTGAACTTTCTCGGTTACGAATACGAGTATATTATTCGCGGAATTTTTGTGGTACAGTTTTATTTTCCTCTCAAAAATGCGACCACTTCTAAAAGCTACACAGATGTTATTGCAGTTGGTCGCATCCGAGACTCATCCTTTATACCCTGAAATTTTACATTTACTTAGAGTTAAGTATCCGTAAAGTTATACTTAAAAGTCGACTACCGAGATTTCCAAATATGTGGAACTGCGTTTCTCCTCCTTTCTTTCAGAGATTTATACAGATATGGATTAGAATATTACGTATCGTCCACCACGTGTGTGTGTGTGAAACGTGGACAAAAGTTTGGAGAGTTAAAAAGAGATATGTAGTAGAAAAAAATTGTCTGACCGGTAAAAAATTTAACTACCAGTTTTATATCTCCCGTATAACGTTACATCCTAACATCGCACTGGTCTACCAATTTTACACGCCGCTGAAAACCTACATTTCTTCAAATCGCAAATTTAACTGCAAATTGAACGCTTCGAGCTGTTATACCGTATCGACGTTCGCATCCGTTCCGCGGCGTCCGGTTTCTGGCAAAAAAATGATTCATCGGAAAATATAAAAAAATTCTTACCCAGATCATCGCGTTTGATCGGGGGTGGTGAATTCCTGAATATGATATTTTCTTCCCTGCCTATATATGCCCTCTCGAGTTCAACGTAGGTGTACGCTGATAATTCCCTCTTTGTCTTATAAATAAAAGTTCCCCTCTTGTTCTAAGCTTTATTTTATTTCCCCTATTGTTTTCACTGTTCTCGCCCTCCGTTCGTACCCCTCTCTCCTTCATCCCCTGGTCTCTCTAACCGTTCCCTTTTCACCCTTTCTCTATCTCATTTTCCAGAAAACGCGACGACACCGACACGCACACTCTTGTACATTCGTGACTCCGGGCTTACGGCCTTGCCCGCACTGCTCGCATATATACTATACTCTACGGTCCATTCGCTTCCGTATTATTTTGCCCACTGGTCTCTTTGTTCCGGTTCCTTTTTTTCACCCTTCTCTTTATTGAACTGCTAGCGAGATAATGAGACCTATGATATCCCTCGCCGGCGCGACACCTTTCGTGCAGTTCTTCATTCTGTATCGCGTCTATTTTCCTCCACTATCGGCAAAACGGTAAAATCAAATCGTGACTCCGGGAGAAAACGTCCAGAGCTTTTCGAGGGTAACGCTCAGCGCGTTCCTGGCTCGGAGGAGGTAGGATAATATTGTGCCGAGCTGACATCTTTGGTGTTATCCTAGCCGTCCGTTACCCCGTACCGCGACCAGCTTCTGCACTCCGCTGGTCGAGGGTAAGCAACGTCGATAGTCAGCCGAGATCCTGCGGTCACCCTTCGTAGCAAAGCCCAAAGGCTCTTACTCCCCGCTCGGCTCGGTCCTCTTTACGCTACCGATCCGTGAGGCCGAACCCAACCTCGCCCTCGGTTCACCCTCGTCCCTCGTCCCTCGTCCTCGCGGCATTGCCCCACCCAACCAACCCACCCAGCTATATGCCCTTTCCTAGTTGAACCGTACCATTCCCTGGCGTTCTATTAGACTTTGCACTTTACCACTGCGATAGGTCAGCTACGCGACGAGAGGTCTCGAACGAACCGTGGTCGTTTGTTAAGCTCCAAATGTTTCCTACGGTCACGATGTCCGATCCGAGCCGTCAATCGATTTGGTTTTATTGAAAGCTCGCGCCTGGAGCTGCGAGTCGCGGGACAGTTTTTTTATTTTAGAAACTTTTTCACTCAAGGTTCGGATATTGCGCGTTCACCTTAGCGCCGTAACGGATCAATCCAATTTCGTATGTGGAGGCGCGGGGCGTAAGCGAGAATTTAATCTTTCATATTCGATTTATTCCACCCCGCAGTGCCAGAAGCGAGCCTCTATTTCGTTGCAGTATAACTAGAGGAAATCCAGGATGTGGATGGATAGGCAGATAGGAATGAATGAAAATTGGCGACGCGGTGCGCTGGTTCGCGATACGGTATGTATGTACCACGTCATAATACTACGTTATCTCATCCCGGTTCTCAGGGTAATTCCCTAAGCTCGTGAAACGTCATCTCCAGAGTAGAGAGACATTCCTGCCTTCCTTACCCTTACTTCGAAATTACTAGAGTCGTTTCTCCTGACTGGCATTTGTTATCCTTACAGAATTATCTCCTACCAAACGATTATTATTCGCTTTATTTAATTAACTCGATATCTTTACGATTCAGAGATCGTCGCCCTTGCCCCAGGTACGGTCGTCAAGATGATGGGAATTAGGTACAGTTTTTACTCAACGACTTTACTTCCACGATTCTGAAATGTTTAGAGGTCCACTCAGGATTTCCGCTTTTCCTTCTTTTCTTTGTTCCCACCGTCCCAACCTTTTTACCGACTGAAGCTCCCGCGTTCCATTCTTCGTCTCATTTCGCCCTCCCGCTGCTCTCTCATTTTCTCATCTTCTCCTTCACCTCACGCTATCTCGTATACATTTTAATGTTACACCTCCCCCCTGCGATCTAGGAGAATGTCGTTCAACCGTTATCACAGTTTTAATTAAAAGAAAATTAGATCATTTCTTATACATCATTGATGCCGACTGCGAGAAAGCCCGCTTTAGTACAACTATACCGCTTCAATATACGCAAGGAACAGAATGGGCAAAAGATTCGTACCGTGCGCAGTCGTTTAAAAGTACTATGAATCGGAGTTTGAATATTTTTGCATTCATTGATCGATTTAGAGATGAAAACTCGAAGACCGAAAAACCAGAAGCTCGAACTACTCGACGATCTTGAAATTGTATGAGGATATATAACCATTATGGAAATGAAATTATTGTTACGCACAATTACTTCGAAAAACGGCGTAAATCGACTTCGAGACTTCAATCACCTGATGGAATTTTACGGGATTTCATTAAATTTCATAAGCCTTTGCGTGACACTACAAATTTTATTGGATTCCAAAGACTTCGTCAGGATTTCAATGACATCGTGATCCTTTGTGAGAATTTTTGGATTTTTCACGAATGTCACTTGGGCGTGTTTTCATAAAAAGGTACACTCTATACCGTGTAGGGTAGGAGACATGAAACAGATTTCTTGAAAGTGGATCTTAGTTTCTAAGGCCTTCTCGGATGTGTGGAGCGCAATATCTCTTCTACCTCGTGATGGCACATCGGATGCTCGGTTTCTGCTGTGGCTCTTTAGCTGCCTCCACCCCTTTCAGTTAGACCAGGGTTATGAACCCGGCGCGCACATCAAAAGTAATTTATACAATTATATGCATCGCGCGCCTTGAATGCACCTCAATCAAATAACCTCAGCGTTGACTGACGGTAGACGGGCGTCTGCGCTTCTACTACTCTACATGCTTCAAAGCTTCTGGTATAAGCAGTTCATTGAAACATAACAACGTCGAGAGTGATCCTGACGTGAAAACGCGACCTGAATATCACCGATTTAATTTAATTTTCATACAATTTTATCCACACGTCTCGATAACTTCGACTCCAAAATTCGAAGTCTCTTCACCCCTGGGTGGATACATTCGAATCGACCATCTATTTTCTGTTACGTGTTCGAGAACGCGTTACGAGGCGCAGTAGGCTGGCTTCTGAATTACCAAGTTGGAGATTGGAATTCCACGAACGTTCGATATCCCGTCTAGTATGTACGTCTGAGGTGTGCTACACGGAGAGTGTACATCAGCGATACCTGTCCCACTCGAAACAGATAAACTCGAAAATTTCATACGCAAGCATAGTTGTGGAAGTGGTGATGCGACTGAGCTTTTACGCTCCCACGTCGATGGCTGGTTTTGCCGTGTGACAATAGTATATTTCGATACAAGTGCGAAAGGTTTGTTTTGAGACGAGTGGGCGATCGATTATTTACCTCGTATAGCAGAGGGCCGGCCGCCTCTCTTGATGAGAAAAAATAGTCTTCTTTTTTCGTAATTTCAAAGAACGGTAAGGCACCGGACGACGGCACCTGCGTGAGCTTCGATGAAGAATCACGTTTTTGGTAACGCGGCTGAATAAGGGTCGCGCATACTCTCATTCGATCTTCCGGAGGATGCGATGGGACAAAGAGGGTCAGAAAGGAGAGTAAAAAAAAAATGATCAGAAAAGGGAAAAAAGGGATGAACCGAGATTAAGCGGGGATAGTAGGCGCGTTGGTTCGAATAAGAGACAGATATATAGCGAGTCGCGAACGCGAATGGGAAAGGAAAGGGCGTGTTGCGTGTGAGATTGTGAGGGTGCCCGAGCTGCTGCTACTGCTACTACCACAGCGTAGCAGTAGGCCGTTTCTGTATTGATCAAGATGCGGGATGGAGTCTCTTTCCGCCTGTATTTCCTCTCGAGAAACCTCGAGAGCTCCTAACCTTCAGTCTTAGCGCAACCATCCAGAGAGTCGGAGTCGTCAGATTCCTTGAAAGCCAACTACCCGCGTGTCTCATTCATTTTCAGACTTTATTCGAGACGGTTAAGGGGGGTGCAGCAACGGTATTTGGATGAATAAACCAGAAAAACTGTATATTACTATCTTACATTAGGTTTTAATTCATTCGTCACAAAGAAGAAAAATATAAATGAAATAAGAAAACTCAAAAACGCCGCGAAATTCGTTGACACGATGATTTTTTACTCGAAATCGGTTAGGAAAGATGCTGAAGAATGTGTTATTTGTGAGATTGAATTTCTTCAGGATAAAGTGTGCACCAATGTCTGAATTTTTGTCAGTAGTAAAAAATTCAACGTATAACATGGTACGATAGATATGATTTTTTTCATTTCCTCGGAATCGATGGCTACCGAGATGGAAATTTATATCTGACGATATTGGCAATTTTCAGATTTCAAATGATATCAACTTCCGCCGTCTCGATTATCGCTCCCCCATCGTTACTTCTTTCGCATCTTTAATTTCCAAATTTTTCGTGTCTGCGTAATGTTACAAATTTTACCCTCCCACTCACAAAAATTTCCCGATTTTTTTCGCAACTCAGATTTTACTTCTTTTCGTTATCGTATATCAAGCAAATAATTCACCAGCCATGTCCAATGTAGCACATCTGCTACCAGACTCCTTAATTAAGCACCTTGAGCCGTCAGTCATATCTCTATTAGTAAATTCCATTTCAGCTCTCTCTGTCTCTCTCTCTCTCTCTCATCCTCTTTTACCGATTTTCAATAAACTGGGTAAAATTCTGCTGTCTATTAAGAGGACCAGTACAGCGTGATTCAACAAATTCTCCATACTCCAAAAATCGTTTATATCTTATCCAAAGTTCATTACACATCGAAGAATAGACTTTTTTTAAAATCACTTGTCTTAAGGTTTCAGGCTCGAAGTCTCATTTTCTTCCGAGGGCAATCCTTTATCGTTTGAATCAGGGAAATTCAACAACAAAAAAATTTCGGACCAAGTTATCAGCAAAAGAGTGACTAGATTGTCGCTAAATTCTGATAACTGATCATAACTTATCACAGGATATTTTTTTCTCAGTTTCCTCCATTCACATGATGAAGAATTGCTCTTCGAAGAAAATGAGACGACTAGAGACATAATCGAATCCACGGTGTGTCTGAAACCTTACGACCAGTGAATTTGGACAAAAGTCAAATTTTCGATGTGTAATGAACTTTGGATAAGATATTAATGAGTCTTGGAGTATGTAGAATTTTTTTAATCACGCTGTACTGGTCCCCTTAAATGTTTCAGGACGCTCTATGTTCACTCGCTCGGCTGATCATCATCCGAATTAACATTGGATTCCATTAACGTTTTCTTAATTGCTTGCCATGCGTTCGCGAAAATATCTACGGCGAATGACGTTAGTTTGCGATGGAGTATCGCGAGGAAAGATATAGTCAAAGATTCAGCGAGCGGTTTGAGCCGGGTGTAGGAGGCAGGCAGCCAGAATATGGTGGAAAGAGAGGCTGGGTACAGAGTGAGGATCACCTACCGAGGCTGGAGACCATTTTACGCTTAGCTGCTCCGTCGTATCTCATTTTTCCATGAGCTTCGTCGCTACTTCGCTGCTCTCCTCGTTCCAACGCTCGGTCCTTTACCCGTGCAATTCCGCGTACCTTCACTTTCCGAACGTCAAGAACTGTCCTATATTCTCATTCACCACGCAGTTACTCGGATTCCTCGGGCGTGTCGACTCGAACCGCATCATCATTACATGACTCTATTGCTCACGGTGCGGTGACTTACCCGAAGACGACTGGCTTTCGTACCTTCACCCTTATTTCGAGGCCATTTTCCTCTCTGGCCAGAACGTCCGTTGCCAAATGGCAAGCTCCCGGAAATGTTTCGATTTTGGCCTACTATCCATTCGTGGACTGGTTTCGAATCAGGAATCGTCATAGAGCGCGGATTTAGTCATTCCTATTTATCTAGTCATTCGTGCGTTGGTGGTCGGAGGGGATGGTTGATGGGTGGTTGGCGATAGTGGAAGGTATATTTATTCGTTACATTACGTATTCGAGTAAATGACACGTGACTTGATTCACTCGGTCCGTCAGTAGAATGGAATGCGAGTAGACGAATTCCTAAAATTCGTATCGTTTGCGCAGAATTCACCTGCGATTTTGGTCTAGGACAGGAGAACCAAAATCCGTGGTTTGTCTCAAGACAAAACGGATGTATCCGCAAACTTGTCTGACGGATTACTTCTTTCGAATATTCGAAAGCGTAATATCTCGGGAGACACGAGAGAATTGAATTTGTTTCCAATATCAATTCTCCTGAAATTGGAAAAAAAAAAATCTATATCGAAAGCCAACCGACTGGCATAACTTATTGCTGCCACTTTCTTGCGGTTAGAGCGACTGACTTCCGGTCGCGATTGCTTAGGTATTGAGAATGTAGCCTCGACTATATCCCTTCAGCACTGTTAGCCCGATTTTACCCTCTTCATCTGCACCCTTTGGTGGCTCTTTTGAAGCCACCTCACTTTTATCGTGGCCACGTTTGACTTCTCACCACCCCAGCGTTTAATTGATGCGCTATTTATCGACCTACGCACAGCTCGAGTCTTGGCCGCCTCGTTATTCATTCAAGCACTTTTCCATACACGAGGCCTGAAAGAAACCACATCGTTTACCAACCCACACCGTGCTACACACGCTCGCAGGTACTACCCACCCGTGGTAACCCGGTACGCACACACCCGAGTCACCCCCTGCATACTTAAAGGAATCAATACTGCGTACACCAAAGTGGCCGCGAGTTTAGTGTGAAACGTATCGCTTACTTCGTGCGAATTCAGTAACTTATTTCGGCATCACGTAACAATAGAAAATAAAAAAGAAGTATAATATGGAACTCGGAAATTGACCATTTGGAGGCGTAACGAATTCGCTTATTGGATTTCAATTGCACGAAACGGTAAATTTGCCAAGAAAGTCAATATCAGAGATAAGAACGTCACTAATTCTCTAGAATTCGTAGTGTTTGAGGATCGGTGTTGATCAATGAAGAAAATCCAGAGGCGACAGATCTGTACAATGTACAATCTGTGTTTCTGCTACTTGTTTCATCCTTGTGCATCACAGTTGTACACTGTAGTAGCTACTGCTATACGATATTTGGGGCGACGATAGCGGGGTAGATCGAGATCGTCGATACACTTCAGGCAAAGAGAGTAACAGAAATAAAGATAGAGGTGAGGTGGGCGACTGTTGCTCGCCAAGACCAAGCGAGGCCAAAGATAGTGAGATAGAAACCCCTTGAGTTGAGTGCCAACCTCCTCGCAGTCTAAGTAAATGCACTCCAGCTGTTTCTTTGGGTTTAGTTTCGTCTTCGTACAATCTGATCCGGGGGCACGGGGATGTTATAATAATGATAACGAATTTAACGTGACTGATGTCATTGACTGTGCGAAATTCCCACAAGAAATTGCATTTGGATGTAGCTACGAGCTTGCGCCCATCTTGTTGGCACAGACGTTGCGATGAAGCTATCCTAATGTGGGTTGCGTCCTGGTCCCAAGACCGGAGGCGCAGCTGCCGTAGTTTTAATATTGTTCCACCCGGAGTTAAAATATGAGACTGTGCCCCATGCGCCTAGGTTCGGTTGGTCTCTTGGTTAGTTTTATGGTTGAACCGCTTCTTCTTATATAAACTCTAAAGCTGCAGGGCTATGCCGAAGTTCATAATAGCTCAAAACCACTTTAAAATGCCGATGTGGCTTGAATTACAAGCAGGGCAAGAACGTATTCATCATCAGAACGATGGCTGAGCGTTGTTCTTCGGGGAGTTGGGCATGTGGATCACAAGGGTTGAAAGACCCACACCCGTATCCATCTTTCAACGAGTTTGACGGATTTCTTCAGCGACATCGACGAAGTGCTATAGGGAAAAATTTGAACTGTTGAAAAAAAAACCCGAGAAGATTTATCGATAGCGTAGGAAATTTCTTTTTGTCCAACCTGCACCGAAAGTATGCCTTTTCGTGCATGTGAAGTGGGCGCAAAGTGTCTGTTTCCCGCCCGGAAGCGAATAGGCGGGCGCAAAATGCTGGCGGGCGCAAAGAACGCATGGAAGCGGGCGCAAAAGCGCACTTTGCGCCCGCTTCAACAAATACCAGACGCGAAATCGAGTACGTACCGGGCGATATAGGTCGACGGTAGCGCCGCCACTCGCCGAAACTGTCGGCTGTCGCACGGGAAAAAAAAAGATGTAATCCCTACATCTTCGGTAGTAATTATTAGGACAGCATCTTTTTGGAGTTAAATCTACAGCAATTGCTGTAAATTTTACTCCAAAAATAACGAAATTATCAATGGGATTAGTAAACCTTAACGCAATTGCTGTAGATTTAACTCCAAAAAGATGCTGTCCTAATAATTACTACCGAAGATGTAGGGATTACATCTTTTTTTTTTCCGTGCGGTACTGCAGGTCACACGGATAGAGCCTAAAATTTTCGACTTAGAACTTTGAAGTACACTGATTGCATCGAGTGTGGCAAAGCTCGTGTTAGTTTTGCTCGTGAATTTCTGGCCACTAGCTGGAAGAAAGATTACCGTGTGTACTATGAATCATTGTACGGACAAGAGAAACTCAGCGAGCACGGTTTGGCAAGCTCGTTGCAGGAAGGCTTGCTGTTGCCCTGTAAACAGTCGGCTCACGAACGCCCCTCGTTTGTTTCCATACGTCACTGTCGCCATCCTGTACGGGATATCGATATGTTATTTATCCAAATTGCGCCGTTGGACGAGCACGCTGGGTACTCGGTCACCGCCACCACCAACGCTCGACTTTTCTGCAAGCTACAACACAGAGACACCACCTTCCCCCCATCCGACTACTCGTCGGATTTCCGTTTCGGATTTGTTTGGCTGGAAAGTTTTCTCTGTGTACCCGCTTGTGCACTACGTCAACTAGGCTAGAGCAACCGTTGCGTTTTAGTTATGGACGTACTTATCTTACCCATCTACCCACCATATCCACCTCCTAAACATTCAGTTTTGAAACAACACCGTAGAGTATACCAATCAACAGACTTTTACACGTGCTCCATTCGTTTCATCACCTTCATGCAGAAATGGAAATTAAAAAAAAAAAAAAACTGCATCACTACTGCGAAAGCTGGGTATTGTGATATTGTCGCGTCGTTTGTATGATCTGATGACTGTTGAGGAATAGGAAAACCGGATTTGAGTCGCACGTGGGTCCTCATCGTTTCTGGCTTTGGCATGGCTTTGGTTTTCCCGACATCTTTGATATACGCGAGAAGTTGGTACGATAATTTCAAAGTTTGCCCTGCAGAGAAAGGGATAGGGGCCTAGAAAGCTATAGCTAGCCCGCTTGGATTGGGGTTGAGAGTGATGCTCGGTAATTCGTATGCAATCTTTTTGCTAGGTTTTCGCAAATAATAGCATATTTTAAAACCCCTCGGTGAATATATATACGACCGCGTTCATTCCATCAACCTCAAAAGCCAATTACGCTATCTGCTCGTTGCAACGTCACAGACACTCTCGCACAAATAACCCACGTTCTACCTGGTGATAGGGCACACAGGAATGGCAGGACAGTCAGTCGCCAGGGCGGGCGAGAGGGGGATGCGGGTGTAATAAAATGCGCTATGCAAAATATTTCGCGGTGACGTACAAACGAAATGCAAATCCGGGGTTCTGCTATGTGCTGCAGACGTTTGGCAACACTGTTTGGGTTCCGCTGAAGGGTTGCGGACGAGGTTTGAGCCAGCCACACCGCCGGTGGTGTTGGTGTTGGGTCGTTGCCCCCCTGCGACCCCCGCCGTACCTCATGCCGTCATTCTATCCGTCCGTCCGTCAACACCTCTCCGCCCTCGGCCAACCGAAACTATAAAACACACGTGACACTTTCAACCCCTGGTCTATGCCCTGTTATTCTTCGGTGCAACGCCCTGACCTGAGTTAGAGTTAGACCCTGCTGAACATTGCGACAAGCATTTGCCACTGTGAGAAAAGATCGCGTGTGATATCGGAGGCAATGGAATTGGAATTAATGGGTATTCATCGAACCGTGAGAGATGGATCAGAGAGAGGACGTGGATTTGGAGTTCGCTTTCGATATAAGGGAAAGAAATCCCCGGCAATTGAAAAGTTTCTGAGACTTTAGTCGGTAAACAAAGGTCCGTGGGGGTACAGAGAGCCGAGGAAGTCAATTTTCCGAGCTTTGATATAACTTCGACAGTGACGTCTGGTAAACTAAACTGTTTTAATATTTTAAGGGGGTGCTTGTGCACGTACGTAAAATCAAGTACGACCGTAGAGAGAAAGGGAAGAATACCGGAAAGCGAATAGCCGGGGAAAGGGGAGTAGCTGTAGGTACCGCGACCTTATAAATGATGGGTTTATGGTAATATGAACGCGCAGACGAGAATTGTAGACAGAGTAGAAAATGGAGAGTGGTGCGTGTGTTTTGCACACCGTGTAAATCCCCGTGTCTCCGCGTATTTGTCGTTTAATTTAGACATTTGCTACCTCCTCGTCCTACATACTCCAGGGTCCATCTACCACGCAGAGTTTCACTTTGAGTGTGTAATCCACCGAGTTTAATGGCCCCAATTTTGATGTCTCTGTACACCATTGAAAAGGTTAGGGTTAGAGATGTAGGTACGTCACATGGATTACTTCCGGAGAATCCCTACAAGATCACGAACGTTGTTTTCTCGAGCTGGTGGTGCATTTGAAATGAAATTCAATCGTGAGCAATAATAGTAATGCAGCTACTACAAAATGTGAACTGGTGTATCGTACGGATAGAGTCACACAGTCGTACGTGTGAGGGACGATATTGTATACAGGGGGTATAGAACTGTGGGACAATCAGGCTTGATGCCAAACACTCCGCGCCCTTCCCGTTTGGTCTCACCCGTGGGATTGGTTGGCAATTACAAGATGCGCGATAATCCGCAGACTTGGCACCCGACGCTACTTGCTTTAACCCACCAAGATTAACACTTAACTATACGTAACTCTTGGCCTGGCTTCGACATCACGGAAAGTTATCTCAACCCGACATTATCAAAGTTACCTGCCAAACAAGAAAATAAAAAATAGTAATAATAATAATGATAAGCCCCCCGTCCGATCTTGGCGACAGCAGAATCTATCCTTGGTCGGAACTTTGAAAGAAAGTTGGTAGAAAATAGGAACGGGAATGTCAAGTAACCACCAGTGACGTGATAGCTCAAAGAATTTCACAACCTTACCCGATCCGCGTAATATGGTCTTGAGAAGACGGCTGAACTACAAGCCAGAGAAGTTGAAGGGCGTGAATAATGCAGTCGGGTACCGTGATGAAATTCATCAAAAATACGATAAGGGGAAAGACGAAACTTGGAGCAAAAGAGCAGGTGAGGCCAATACTCGGTCTTGTCTTGTGGAAATCAGATTTGCGTCACGAAAAGGTGAACAACTGAATCAATAACTTCGTCCTGCCGCTCAAACCTTGCGAAATACTCTGTCGGAAAAAAGAGTGACATTAAAATTACGGTTTAGTTGTGAGTTTTAAATAGGAAACCGCGGAGATCGTGACCTACGAACAAATTTTGATACTTTTCTGACGCCCCTTCTTCACGATCGCTTATTTTCCTCCGACCACCCCTGCCTCCATACTTCTTGGCATCCTTTAAGGCACGAGAGGTGATAGAAACGTAAAAACCGCTTTATCACGGCTGGCAATCAATCGGTTTAGTTAACCAGGGGTAGAAGAAAGGCCGCCCCGTTGCTTGTTGCATGACTCGTGCTTCGTCACGGCTTCCATGCTTAATCATAATCCATTTCGTATCTTGACCCATCCCTTCCACCTCGTACGTTCTCTCCTCCGGTTGAATTCCTGAGTCTGTTTTTCTGCACGAGTCTACCGTATTTTCTGCACCATCAAACATAAAGCAAATCAGTCTCGTTCTCGGTTAATTAATCAACTGACCGGCGAGTAAAACATCACCGATTCAAATCGACCACACTGTGTACCCGTGTCTGACCTATCGTTAACCTATCTTCCACATCCATTCAGATTTAATTTTTCCGAGCTTTATTCTCCCAGTCTTCTATTGAAGAGGCGTGGAGCAGCGCTGCAGTCTGTGAAATGAAAGGAAATATTCATTTATCGTTTGGTCCATCCACCAGTTTATCTAACGTCGAACAATGTCCCCTTGTGCTCGGTGTATTCTGTTGTCTAGAATATCACGCGGTTTCCACGCAGTTGACAAAAGACCCCATAAGATTTACTCTCAATGGTAATTTTCAACGGGGATGCGATGCTCAATCACCTCTCGCGATCGAGGTCATCAAACCTCAATAGATACCCGAAGGCTCTGATAAAACGGCCTTCAGATGTCGGGCTAAACTGTATAACCTCACTATCCAGAAAGCCTTGTCACGCCTAGCACCGGCACGTATCGATCAATTACTTCCGCTCTATTAACATTGCTAATGCGATAATAGCGTTATCTTATCAATCGATGCATGTGTTAACATTAACTCTTCGCAGCGTGAGCACTAGATTGCGGGCAGCTGAATAAAATTCAGAATTCAATTCTGTCAATGATGGTTCATCACTCAGGAAATCCGCGAGGGGCTGGCATTATTACTTCCAATCCGGTCCTAATTACGCGTAGAAACGCACGTTGTGATCCGGGCAGGGATATAATTCCTGATTTAAAGCCAGCTCCCGGCTCCTTTCGTTCGCCAGATTAGGCTCGTTGACCCTCGAGTCACGACCGATGCGTACCGCGACGGTTGGCTAAGATCGATACTGGTTCAGAAAGGACATCGTTTCGTTGGATATAGAATCGATATCCGCAGTGAGGTAGAGAATTTTCTCCTTATCCGGGGGTTTGAATCTCCGAGCTGAAGATCCTATGGGGAGGTTTATGCGCGGAGAGCTATTATAGGCGTGAAGTACCGTTTAACGGGGCAGACGGGCCGTGTTCTATCGCGTCCAAGTCTATTGAATTTTTTTCTTCCATTTTTCTATATATCTCTATCGTTGTCATCTCTCTTCTATGTAGGTGCTCGGTTTTGTCCTTCGACCATAAAGTAAATAAGTTTAATAGCTGTATCTCGTTGTCGCATCGCCCCGTGTCCTATCTTCTGTCTGGCACTTAATACTGCAAGTTTTACCCAAAGTCACTGAACGAACGGAGATTATATTTATTTTGAAATTTACACGCAAGCCAAACGCAGAGGTTAATTCAAGATAAGAATTTCCCCTCCGTTTACCACCGGCCTACCTGCACTGCAGTCTGCGAGATTTAATTAGACTGAGGTCCTTCAGTCACCTAGGCGCCAGTGGAATTTCTGAATTGCTAAACAGCAAAGGAGAAATTCTCCCGTGCGTTTATAGCTCGACACGTAATCTTACTCGTTCATGAATATCTCGTCGTCAGATGAATCGTATTAATTATAAAATTATCCGTCATATTGAAGATCAATCGATTGCCAAGCCGCTGTGACGTCAGCCTCAGTAGCCCCAGGGAGTTTTCGACTCTTCGCCGGTGCCACGATGACAAGGTGACGGTTACAGTTATTAAACTTTCCGCAAGATCCACAAGCTCGAGTAAAACCCTATGGCGAAGAAGAGGGTTCGTGTCACGAGGAAATTACCACCGTGGCAACAGTCTGACGAGTCCTGGAGGACTCGTGAAGCATCGTATTCTATTATAAAATATCATTTTTATTAATAATCGAGATCCCTTGGGGAACAGGAAACCAGGAATAGGGTGGAGGGCGTGGTGACGAGAGGCGGAATAACGCCAATGCGGAAAAAAAAATGGCAGCTATATTTAAAATGAGGTATCAACCCAGCTGGGGTACTCTCCATAGGGTTAAGTATTGTCCTTCCCCTTAAGGGAGAATAATTGACTCCGATAAAGGAGAGGCCCTGAGATTTTAGCGATCACATCACGATTGTGAAATTGGTAAATTTCAAGAACCTGATTTGGCTACTTAAAGCAACGACTGCCTGGAATATAAGAGTACGTAACTTGTTGCTGTTCCTCGTACTCCAGCGGTGCAATACCAGTGGAATTCGATGGTTTATTGGCTTTCGTTGGACGTGGGAGCATAAGGGACCCGCCGTGGTGCTGAGAACCCCGAGGAGGAGGACTTCTCCGCGACATAGACCCACGGTACCGGCTTGTTTATGGCAGCAGAAAACGCGCGCCATGTGTCGAAAAATACCCGTTTTAAATTTCAACCTATAGCTGCACCGACGAATGAGATAATATCCCGCACCAGCACCCTTGTGAATCCCATCGAAAACAAGGGACAGCATTTTGTAACTGGTCAAAAGCTGTGAGATGTCAGATGAATCACCTAGGAAAAGCACCGTTGGAACGAAGCTTTAGCAATTAGGCGCGTTAACGCAAAGTCACAATGTTGTGCCTCTCAACTCCTTTTGTAACTGCTTTACGCCAAGGAGTTCAACTACACCCCAGGAACAGTGAAGTGCCACGTGCCTCGAGTCACCAGGAAACAAAGATGTCGCCGGTCGTGTACCGTTCCAGCAGTACCCACACTGATGGGCGTAGGTCTGACTGTTCGCGCCTGGCTTGTACCATGCTCGCTGGTTGTGCGGAAGGGCCGCGAGGTGCGACGAGGACTAGGCGTCGGTACAAGGGCCTGGGTGCACAATGCTGCAGTTAGGCTTACAAGCCGCTCTTGTCGACTTGCCAACTCTCTCTCATTCTCTCTTCATCTCTCTCCCTCTCACTCGCGGCCGCTTTGCTTTGTCCACTGTGTGACAAACGCCACCGACTGACTACAAAGCTCTTGACGAGTCGCAAACCGTGCCGTTTGGCCGTTGACACCCCTCGCCGTTTATTCAGCTTTTGCCAAAAATTGAGCTTTTCAGATCCTTCCACCCCCAAATTGAAATCCAAAGACTCCAAGGGGGTTCGCTTCTGCCGGAACGGAGCGTGACCTTCATCGTTGTGTCTATTAGAACCAGTTTCACAATCGAGGTGAATGCGTATGTGTTATGGGTGGAATACGGGGTGCCTTGGGCTTATACTTATACTTTGTTAGGCGTCCCTCGAGTTTTCGGAAAGCAGGGCACGTACAGCTTGGGAATCGATGTTCTAGGTAGGTTGGCAATGATCGCCAGCCGGTGACTCTGCAAGCCATTAACGGACACATGTCTCTATCCGGACCGGAGTCTGCAGCGAAGAAAACTGGAGACGTGAGACTGGAGGGTTGAACCGAAGACGGAAAGATTAATCGGTTCTTCTTTGGATAATCGCGTTCATCCGCGTCCTCGTCAAGAATATCGATTCGAAACTTTCGATGGGCGAATTAACGAGAAACCCTGAAATTGGAATTCCACCAGCAGACGTCGCGTCCGGATTATGACGCCTGTTCGGCAATCAAGCCGCAACGTCGTTTTATTTTCGAATCGACTTTTCTTCATTGTCGGAACCTTACCAATCGAGGGCAATGACGTCGAACAAAAAATGTCGAGGAACGAATTCACCCAGACACTGGCTTAGAATTTGATACTTCCATCGGCATCAATACTGTCGCAAGAAATTAGTTCAATGCAGGCTGCGGGCTAACAATAATTCAATCAGAGGGAGACGGCATTGACAATGATTTATGAATAAAAAAGATCTCCAATAAAATCACGTGCAGACTAGTCCGATTAATAACGTATTAGTGGTAAGGTAATCCTCCAATAGTTTAGTCATATTTACCAATAATAAATGTTAAACAATTTATGCACATCTCCTGGTATCATCCATTTCAAATGATTACCGACAACGTGTTTTCGTATTATTCACACACTAAATACGGGCGGGTATACTGTGGTTTATAATGTGTATTGGCAAATAATATCATGATTTGTTTCAACGGGCACGCCCGCGCTGTTATACGGTTTGTCAATAGTTTGATGGCAGTGTCAGAGTTGGCGACTGGTGCTATACGTTCGTTAACACTTGATCGGCTTAAATATCGCTGACTTTCGCGTTTGCTTCGGAGAGGTCATCAGGTTATCTGGAATTAATCAGCTGTTTAAATTTTTCACGCCCCGAGTACTTTCTAGCGTGCTGAATTTCAAAACTGAAAAAAGGTCGGCCTGCGTTACTGCGGAATAAATTTTTGATCATGTACATATATTTCACGCTCCACAAACGCTTCACGCTTTACTTCTTGCTTATAAATGAGTCGAAGCTTTCCGGTAATATATTTCATATTGTTATGTAAAAGTACGAAGCTTATGTTCGACGTCGTGCAATTCGGTACTCGGTTAAACACAATAGACTGCGTGGACAGTCGACAATGCAAAATATGCAAATGCGATGAACGCTGGTCATCTGACAAAAAACAATAAACGAGTGTTCCACTTTTCATACCCTCATAGACCCATGAAAATGGCGAAAAACGGCAGGGCGAACCATTATTTTACTACAGTTCACTTTTCCATACGATAAAACGAAGGGATGGAGTGAATTCGTGCAGAAATAGAAACTAGCATCAGGCATCACATCGTTTACCCTATTTTCAATGTACGGAATTACGTGGACTTTTAGGCTCATCGGTTCGTCGCTAAAATTTCGAATTGTCATCTGACTTGGACAGACTTTCGATCTAGGATTGAGTATTATGGAAAGTTTGGAAGAAACGCACTAGAATTTTTCACAAAACGGTGAATATGATATAAATTTGTTGAAATCGTGCAGCATGAGCTATCAGGGTTAATTTAGAGAAATCACTGTATATACCGCAGTTTTGGTTTATTGTACTAAAAATACGACTCCGGTATCTTGGGGAGGATCTGCACGAAACAGACGTGCAAAGCTTACCCATCATTTACCTAATTCAATACGAGTAAAGTTGGTCATAGAAACTGGGATCGTCACGCACAGAAATTCATCCCCTTCAGCGACCATCCTCCCAGACAGCACAGAACACAAAGTTGTCTAAAAGTCTCCGTATGGACGTCAAATGTCCCACTTAATGACGTCCATACGACGACTTTTAGACAACTTTGAGTTCCTCCGTCCAGACAGAGACCAATAGCTCTTGTAACTACTTTCCTCTCGATCCCAGGGTCCTCTTTACATCGTATGGCGTGGCATAGTTCCCCGAGGAACGAAAACACTCCCGTCTGGAGACTCGGTAGCGTCCCTTCAGCAATCAACATCCATGTTGTCGAGACGCTATATTTTTACGCAATGTCGTAAAGGGCGCGTCTTACGACCAACAAAAGGTGTGAAATGCCGTAGGTTTTCTTACTGCGGTGCATATTTTTTATACCAGGTACGTCGACCCATCACACACCTTTCTGCATGCAAATAAAATCCTCCCTGATCACCGGGATCAAAGTAGTCCGCATATGAATCATTTGCGAAATTCGATTCCAAGCCTGAAATAATGTCTGAAATCTGTCATAGCTTTGCGTCGATGTGTCAAATGAATTTTGAGTAATTGCAGCCGGCACATGTGACAATGCGGAGACTTTTTTTCCACGGAATGAGTGATGGGCAATTTTGCTGAATCCCAACTGGATTTTGACTCGTTTGTTTCGCAGGCAGGTTCCTTGCGACCATTCCCATGTCAGATGTCACCGGTATGTTAAAGTGTTCAACTAATAATGTAGTGGGGTCACACAATAATTCTGTGGTTGGCGACAGTTCATATATTCACGGTGGTGGGTTTGTCCCTTGGGGTGCTTCCTGACGCTCTCTCCCGCTCCCCGACACTCACTTCCTCGGAAAGGGTTCGCATCAATTTACTCTTGGGCACCCTTCCATCCAGTCCAAAACCCTTCACCCTTCTACTCGGCCAAGGTTGCGCGGAGATTCGGCGCACTCCGTTCAATTTGCATCTATATGAATACCAACGAGTGAATTACGGGATTGGAATAAATTCAACTGCGAGGTGATTCGCGTTGAGGTTGCAAGGAGAACATCGGCCATCTCTGTAGCCTTAATACCACAAAATTCGTCATAAGCTCGGCTCAATCACCACGGCCAATGAAACCTATAATTAATACAGTCTAAAACAAAACGAGGCAGCCATCTTCACTAATTTCAAGGCAGAGTCGTGTACTACAGCCGATTTTGGTATCGTGTAACCCTCAGATTACAACGTTGTAGGAATGACGTGGTTTGATGCTACTTATGTGCCAGTCATGTTTCACCACCCGGCAGACAGAAGGAACAGATTTCGACTAATTGGGGGAAAGGGGCCGGTTTAAATTTCTGGTTCTCAATTTGCTTAAATTAAATAACGTAAAATTAACTCGGTAGCTAATTTTGCGGGTGCGAATAAACGCCAGTCTGCAGTACTTACAGCTAAGATCTTGGGTCGGGGATACCTAGCTAACAGGAGTGGCATGGCAGTCAGACAGAGACACGAAAACGTCTGGGGAAATGAACTCGACCCATTCCCCGGCCGTACTGCTCCATTGCGTTTCATCTCAGCACAAATAATTTAATCTAGACTAAGTACATATTTACGTTCAGTTTCACGTAGTCGTTTGACATATTCGTAGCAGTTTCGCCGAAAGTAATGACGAGATATTCCATTCTGCGATATATTGAATTCAATTTCGCGGTTTTCGAATCTCGCAAGATATGTTTTTTCACCATCTTCAATCAATCACAGTCGTGCTTTTTCGCAACGGGATATTTGATGTCTGGACAGAGCCGAAGGCACCTGAATCCGGAAAAGAATTTCGGACAGAGAAAAGCAGAGGGAGGGGAAAAAAAATAGAAAATATAGCTTGACGTGACCCTTCGCCGTTGGAAAAGTTGGAAAAGTTATTCCCCTCGGTGAGGGGACTGGGGGCGTGTAGAGCTGAGAATGATGAAAACGGACAGGGTTGGAAGGAAGACGGGGGGTCGGCAGGATATCGCGGCCTTTACTCCGGTTCACTCAAAGCGTTGAGCTTACGGAAGAGCAGCGCTATATTTATGAAAGCAGATTAGAGCTAGACGAAGCGCCTCGTGGGATCGGGACCAAGATACAAGATACGAGATACAAGGGTGAATTTACGAGAACGCCGTGTCACGCGCGCGTCCCGTGACCTCGGTGGTCCTCCTTGAGTTAAGACCCGGTCTGGTAAAACGCAACTCTCCCTGGTGCAGGTTGTATAGTTAGGGGTCATCGTTCGCCAAAAGTATGTTTGAAAACTCTACGAATGGATAAAGTTGAGCGGAAAACCGTGAATTCATCATCCGTCGGACCCCGCGCTCGAAATCGGGTCGAGCAAGCGCCGATCTTATCTGAGCTTGAAATCAATTGACGTTGAACTCGTCGAACAATACCAATATCTGACGAAATATCGACTAACCCTCGGGGATGGAGATTCCCGATTGAAACGTCTAGGGCGAGTGTGACCCTCCTAATTGACCCCATTACTGCCGTTACACTCCCCTCGCCACAGACTTTTCCAGCACCTTACGCAAAGCTCCAGTGCTAAACTAAAGAGCGGCATTGAGGGTGATTTTTATTCAAGAGACACCGCCTAGCCTCGCGCTCTCGGGGACTCCAAGGGGTGGCCAGCCCTGGGCTTTAACTTAAATGTATGTTGAAAGTTTAGCCTGGAATTTTTAATGTCACGGGAACGAAATATAAAAATACTCTAGCCGAAGTTTTTCATGTAGACACTGAACTCTGGACGGATGAAGCATTGCTCCCGCAACATCCCTGCTACGATTCGGAGAATGAAAATAAAAAGAGAGGACCGGTAATCAAAAATCAGATCAACAGTCACCCCTTGAAAGGTGGGAGAATAATTTAGCGTTTATATGTGCGACAAATTATGTCTCATTGTCAGTTCGGAAAGTTACCGGAGTTTATGATTATACTCGCATTTCTGTCATTTCGTGTCGCAGATCTACGTCTCGCGTCATCCCTCACCTGCCGTGGTTCAGAGCTGCTCCAAACCCCCAGTCAGAGAAATACCAATAGAGGCGGTATCAAGTTTCGGAATGTAATTCAAGAAGACGACACCACTGTGCAGTACCGTAGAACGTCGAATAACGGGAGCTGAAGCTGAATAAATGTAGATGATTGAAAATCTGTAAAATTCCATCACGAGATAGATGAATTTATACACGAATAAAGCAAAAAGAGTCGGCTGTGTATCGCCACCTTAAGGGAAGGGTGGAAAATTTGCATCCCCGTTGTAAGAGGCTGAGTGCTCGCGTCAGTAGAACATGGAGCACAATGGAGGCCAAAAAGTGTCCTGCGAAAATGGAATTCATAATACGAAGATGGCTCCAGCGCTTTCGACAAAAGGAACGCGAACCACCGTAGGTACCTAGGCATAAAGACGTATAGAGAAATGGAGGGGACGGTGCGATATGACTGCATAGCGCGGGTTGCTATACGCAAATCATACATACAGATACAGCGTGAAATGTGCTGAACGCTATACCAGGGCCACGGTGATACCGTACCGAGTGGTATTGGTGCGACGGTGACGATGGTAGTTTCCTACGAAGACGGCGTTCCCCCCACCGCTCCGCTGGTACCCGTCATCCCTGTACGTGCACAGAGGCGTATCACTGTCTGAGGGTAGTGTTGCGCAGGGGAAATTGAAATATGCAAACAACACTGCAGCACCAGCGGCGCCACCACCAGAGAAGGCGAAAACACTTTCCGTGAAAATTCTCGCTGATGATGAAGGTCAATCGAAGAATTGATGGTGATTCGAAAAAGTATCTGCCGCGGTGCAGGCCGCTTCTGCAAATGGTCTTCGATAATCGAGTAACGGATGTTGGATACCTACTCAACAGCGGATTCGACGAGGTATATACGGTATAGAGTAAAGCGCAAGGAAAACCGAAGTCAGAATCGGAGAGGACAACGACCAGCGACGTTGAAAAGAGGGAGAGATCTCGTTGTATCGATCGGCATCGTAAAATCTATTTTATGACTTGGACGCTGTCCAGTGACTGGTGTATTAGCCGTCGCATTGCCTCGCAAATAAAACGGTCTTCTACGCTCTTTCTCGTCCTCCTGGACTCTGACTAACCCATACAGGACCGCATCGCTTCCACATCCCATACCCGTCCGTTTGTCTGACCGTACGTACGTCGGTACCATCAACTCTCGTCCGCATCTTTCGACGGCGACGGCAGGTTTGTCTATATGGGCAAAAACCCTCACGAGCCACCCCACATTCCTTCCATCTTTTTCCCTCCCGCGATCACGGGATCCGTACCCTCACTACCAAGTATTCTCATCATTCTCCATCCTCTGTCCCAACGGGGAGAAGAATTACTTTTATAATAGGATTCGAGGGAACCGAGAGTTACGACGATGAGACACTGCAATATCGCGTGCAATATCTCCGGTTTTGACGCATACGTGTACGTATGTAGACGATTCTTCGATCATACAGACCTCGTGTAGGAGCTTGTTCAATGATTCAACGCCGAAGAAGCTCGCTAGCATGGGCTTCTATTTATAGCACAATTAAAGTATATTTATTTTTGAACGAGGCTTGTTTTCGCCCACAAGATTAGTCAGCATGGGCTTGCGAAAACTGCGCCGTAGTCGCCAATCGCGTGCTCGAACAGATTGAGCCTCCGCCTCCGGGCGAGCGGGTCTTACTCCTTCTCGGGTGTCCCGGAGGCTATCGCCGAGTAAAATCGCCTTATCAATCACTGGCCAACGGAGAGACCCACCAGCGGTACTCCAGCGTTAATGTTCTCTCGTTTAGTTTCGCTTCTTATCTGCCTTAGGGACTGTTTAGAAAATTTATAATATTCTCTCAGACTTATCTGCTACCGAGCGTCCGCCCTGCAGCGAAGGACGTACGACGGGAGGGGTTGTTGAAATAACTGGGGGTTCAAGAAAAGGGGACTTTAAACTCTCGAGGAGAGTCAGACGCTGTAGCGTGCCACGCCGCGTTATCTCGCGACGGTCACGCTTGCCTCTTATCACGGCCACGGGATCCTGCGCACCCTCCGACATCAACGAGAAATCCGTTAAAGAACCGTTACGTATCGACTTCACTTTCTACGATCCGTAAACACGTATTACTTCAGACAACGCAAACCACGTTCCAGCAATTCAAATCCCTATCACAATAATTTCGTCAAATTTTATAACATTTCACCCATCGCGTAGCCACGACCATTCGTTCATACCTGATGGATACTTGAGAGTATTTTATACCGTTTTCTTAGATTGTGTCTTTTATCTCTGAAGAGAGTATTGATCGTCTAGAATTTATCCTCGAATAACGCGGCTACAAGTTTGGAATGGACGGTAAATTCAGCCTCGATGAATGTGGCGAGTAATCGATCGAACTCTACAGGTTGATCGCGGTACCTACGTGCCATTATCCTTGTTCGTGCGAATCACCACTCAATTTATATCTGTTATTAATTCACGATTGCGATAATACCGTGGGTGTAGCGAGGTAATGGTAAAAATGTATATGCCCGGGATTCGCACTAGCGATTCATTTGGTCACCCAGGTTTCCAGTAAATCGATGATGAACTAGACACAAATAGATTAATTTGGTGGGTATTTCTGGGCAAAAAAAAATAAAGGAAGGAAAATAAAATCTGGCCGGTAACCAATTTATCATTTTCGTGTATAGTTGCCCTACGCTATTCGTAGTATCGCGTGATCAAAGGCTAGAACAGATATCTTCTATCCTCTACACGCGCGTTTCATGTTCGCTAAAATCGACTGTTAGTACCTGGAAACAAGGCACGGGTATTAAAAAATGTTAAAATTCTCGCCGTTGTTGACGAGGGCTCGGTAAACCTGGTTGTCCCGTCAGATAATATTAAGCACCTACCCGCCACCGTCACACCGACGACTTTCAGTTAATCCTGTCCGGCAAGTGTCGCACGCAAATTTACTCTTATCACGCTTTGGTTAGAAAAAAAGAAGAAAGAAACAGAAAAAAAATATCCGCGCCAGTCCCTGTTCAGACAGTTGGATTTACGAGGGATTTAGGGGAAAAGTTCCGCCCGGCAGTTCGAGACTCAGAACGCGAACGGTACTACGATATAAAAATTCCACCGTAGTTCTCCCCCTAGAAATGTAGATCTCACAGCCAACGGCGAAAGCCCGAGGGACATTTCTGTTCGTTTTCAATCGAGGCCACGCATTAAGTACGTCGGGGTTGAAGCAATGATAATTAACCCCCGAGTCCGCGAGAGGTGGCCCGACCATTATCGGGTGTATTGGCCACGGTAGTTCAAACATTCTGTCTCTCTTGCGCTCACGCTGTGCGCTAACGGCTGTCTCATCGTCTTGAAGATTTATTTAAAAGGCCTCACCTGTATCTGATCGCCATTTAGTTATCTCTGTGCAACAAGACGAATGCTTGCTGGCACGCGCACGTATCTCTTCTAGAACTTTGAAAATGATCCTGTCGTTAGCAGCGAAGACTTCATCCAACTAACTCCTGTGAGATCTGGATCGTGTGACACGGCGAAGAACTCAGTTTTCAGTTTGCTGTATTCAATTGAATAATTCGTTGAGACTGGCGACTGTTGGAAAGAATTAATCCGTCTTTGAGCGTCATAAGCTTGCTGTAAAAACTTCCTCAAATCACATTTCGCGACTAAGGAGTTGAAAGTTTTCCCTCAAGGTCTCTCGCAGACTGTTGTATGCGAGTTTCACGATGGTCAATGAGCCGTATAGTTATCGATGAAATTTTCTAGGGCTTCGACGAGGCGTTGTCGACATCCCCCGAGGGCGTAGTTTGCGCACCGCGGCTTTCGTGCTTGCCCAAACGATTAAAGCTTCATGCATAATAATAGGGAAACTCTACGTCACCTTTCACTTTCGTCGGTACGAACTCACATCCTGTGTGCCTGTGTGGGTTGTAACAAAGTTAAATAGCTGGAAACTGAATGAAAAATACTTTTCGCAAGGTCATCGAGGACGTGCGGTTCGTCCATCCAATCACAAATCGCACATTCTTCTTCTTATTTGACTCAATCAACAATCTGGATGCTAAATATCGTGTCTCATGTATTCTTGCAGGGTGCGCTTTTCTGACCTACTACAGCCGTGACAGCGCAATCAGCGCCCAGGACGCTCTACATGAAAAACGGACTTTACCAGGGGTGAGTTCATTCAGTTACATCCTTTGCTTACCTTTGAGCGAATAGCCGTGAGGCCACGTGGTGAAGAGGTAACTTTTCCGTTCGTTGAATGAGCGCATGAATACCCACGTCGCTGAATCAGTAATATACACGTGTTTACTCTTCGCCCCATGCCTTTACCCATCATGTAGTTACTTTCCGCGTGTACTCTGCGAACCGACACTTGCTCACAAATACACGGGTACAAGCCAATATACAATGCGGAGAGACAAAGTCCAGGAGCTTAACGACGCTTCCATTTTGTGCCACGTTATGGCGCTAATTTGATTGGATTCCAGCGCCATTTTTCACGCTGATCTCTCAAGACCAGAAACGCGAAATTTACAATAACAGCGGTTCACTCAGCAAGCTTGAATGTGACTTTAGTATCTGAGGGGACAATACGATGCTGGACGAACCAGACGATCGTTCTTTTTTTTTTCTTTCGAATCGCCGTTCCAAACAGTTTCATTTCTTCATGAGAATTAATGTCGATTTCTCTCTTTATGGCATATAAAATGTGGCCATCGACCTCGTGGATATTGAGTCCCTGTTCTGTTGACGATTCTTTATGGGATGACCGGAGCGCAGGGTGCAGCGTGCGCTGGTTTTATCTCCATCTAGTATGCGGTACTGAAACCCTTCGGGCTTGGCAACTGGCTCGAAGCACATGGTCGCACACCCAGACAGGATATGATTGTCTCGGTAGTTCCCTCATTGCAACAGGACCAACGTGCGGACTTCTGTTGGTAGGGAACAACGGGACCAGTTACGTTTCGTTAATCTATCCCCGAAACAACACTGAAACGGTCTTGGCACTGTTGCCAGAGGAAATCGTTTTAAATGTTATGTTGAGAGACGGGGTTGAGGCTCACGCTGAGTTATGACTTTATGAAGATATATACACGCACGAGCATTAGCGGGCGCATCATGACGGAAATTAAACTGCTCTTCGATTGTAAACAAATTTTGAATACTTTTTGGAAAATGATCAGATAACCAATTTTTTAACAGCTCACTAATTAGGTTCGCATTTTCCGTTCTACTACGTTCGCGGAATTTTTTCAAATGCGACCCACTCCACCGGTTTCAATGAACAAATGATTCCCGCTGTCACGTTGTTTCGTTCAGTTGGTTAAAAGTTCATTACAATGAATACCCGGGCGCCCTTTACGGTGTGGTTGAAAAGCTTTTTATTAAAAAAAATTCACAACTCGTGAAATGTGTGGGCTGCCTAGATGTAGTAACGAGGTATAACATTCCATGGATAATGGCTGATGGGTTACCAGATGGGTTATGCAAAAATGCACTCTGCCAGTAGTTGGATAAAACGAATAGTTACGCCGAGGCGAGGGCTGTGCCTGAAAAACATCTCGGAGTACTTTTGTTTGAAAAAGTATACGAGTTTGGTTGTACGCAAGACTGGATAATGCAGCATAGCATTGATTATTCATAATACAAGAGAAAACGTTGGGCTTTTTGTATCATCCTTGAGTAAAAATGGCTGAACGTGACCTTGAGGTTGTTTCTTATCGAACAGTGCGTCGATAAACCCGCTTCTACCAAATCTTTATAGTTCGGAGAAAATCGTATAGAGTCATTCTGATAATCCGATGCTTCAGTCTCGGTGCCATACCGACGGCTAATCCGACCATCACCGAGTCTGTCAAGCTCTGCAAACAGCCCAAGTTCGTGTTTCGGGGTCGTCATCCCGGAATTACGTACACCGAGCTCACCTGAAGCCATAACTTCGTTGAGCATAAACACGGCTGCGTCTGACTTAAGCTCTTCGGTAATAACGAGCTCTGCAGCTTGACGTTGGCAGAGTTCGAGTCTCGTAGTTATACTTAGCTTTCGATTGTTATACGTTTTTTGGTTACGTCACTGCACATGACCCCACGACTACAGATGAAGAGGGAGGGATAGGAAAACAGTGCTAAAATCTTAGAGCGTTAAATTACTTCCGTTTCCGGTTGTCGAAAGTCGTTCATAGGTTGAAAGCTACTAAATTTTTTGTGAGCCTCGGAATGATGATCCTGCGGAATGATCGATTCATGGTGCTGGCTCTTCGCGACTCTTGACGTCATTAGTTATGTTCAATGTTCATCTCAATTGTTTGCGAGCACGGAGAGTGAGTTAGAAGGGACGATATCAATCGTTGAATTTCTTTTTCTGAACTTTCATTTCTGCATACATTCAGTCTCTATTCCAGCGATTGTTGTTGGGTGAGGTATTGCTGGTTAAAAATGCACATATCTCGCTTATACTTGCGTGGTTAATATGTATCTCGAAATCTGACGGTGTTGAAACGCGAAGTGTTTCTCGAAAAGAAACCAACCGGTAAATATATCTCAACGCTGTGCTAATCTGCATGAGAAAATATTATTTTTGCAAGTGTAAGAGGCGCGGCTGATAGCAACACCGAGAAACGTGTAGAAAGAAAACGAACATGCTGAGACAGGGGACATTGCAGTCGAGTGCGCTCTGATCCGACACCGCCCCCCACAGCCATCTGGAATTCTTCGCATTCTTTGCTAACGAAGTTTTTGCACCTACTGCGTGCACCTGGAGCCTCAACTTTATCACGTCATTCACCATTCTAGGAAAACTTGACGTTTATTTTACTCTGACTCGAGATCTACGCCCCACCTAAGATTCTTTCAGAATTTGCCTAATTGTGACGCACATTGAAAATGTTTGATGAATCAACGTTCTGGGTGTATTTTTAGAGGGCATCATTTTTGCCGTGAAAGAAGACCATTTTTACAGGTCTTCAAGTCTCGGAAGTACGTTTTTTGGTATTACATGGTTTTTGAAACAGGCAAATAAATTGCGAAAAATTTTGTTTCGATTAAAAGAACGAAAATAACCGAACAACTAGATGGCTTGTTTGATCGAAAGCAAACAGCGAACTTGCTCTTTTCAAACAGCTATTGCGATACACGCGTATCGTGCAGCTAATCAAGCTAATTGAGTAAATAGCGATCAATTCGTTTGTCCTGTACGAGAGCCAAGCCCAGCCATATAACATGGACCTTTTTTACGCTTCGCTTATCACGGAACGAGCGTTGGATAACACTCGGGCATTTATCTTAATAGTTTCAAAAACGCAATAGGGTGAGCTTTTGCAACGACCAAAAACTTATTCCGTTGAGAGAGGACGGCTGAGTGGAATTGGGAGGTTAGAGAGCGGTCGCTTTTTTGACGTCTGTCCACCACTTCGAGGGACTACCATTCTTTCACGGACGTGAAGAAGTTTTTTATTTCCCTACTCGAAATAAAAAATAAAAATGTATGCCGTTATGAATAAAAGAAACGTTCAGTGAAACCGAAATCGACACAAAGTGAATACCTAGACAAATCCTAGTGATTTTTTTTTTCACCGTGTAATCGTTTCAAAGCCCGACCGATTCTTCGAAGTTGGATATAACATATTTTTCATACAGATATATAAATATCAGGTAACAAAAATTTTAGCTTCCAAAAATAACATCAATTAACTAAACATAAATGAATCATCAATTCATTTAAAAAAAAAAAAAAAGAAAAGAACAGAGAAAAATGTAACGATACTTTGGACGTGTAAATTTCGATAGAATGGCTTACGAAATGGGGTACGGAAAAAAAAAATCCACGCATTTTTCACGCACCGCACATGAAATTCTGATAAACCGCAGAAACATCTGGCGATTTGTTAATGTTAGCTACAGTCAGCTATGCTAGACTAACATCGACTAACGCACGCTCGAAATCTTCTGGCAGAAGCTTGGCAGACGCTGCAAGGTAAATAAACAGGAATTAAATATGGAAAGCTTCATACGTAAAGTAACGGCTTAAGTCGCGGTTGAAACCTTTGAAATTCCAACCTGAACACGTTGGAACAACTTTCACGGATTCATCTTTCACCGAAGTCTCCACTTTCAATCAATTCAACCAAATTGCGTGATTCTCATCAATTTGACAAGAATAGAAAAACCACATTATCTTCCGACTTAATGTCGACTCGCTATCACGCAGCTCAAAATGGAAGAAGATCCATGGTCTCGGAACCGTGTGACAATTAAGGAAGCTAGTAATTGCGTGGTCGGCGAGTCGTTATCAGAAAGCTCGATGGCTATCAGATGTTCGGTTCGATAGTGTTCGCCTGGGGTGGATGCCTATAATCTATGCGGTGTAAAAAACGCAACCCTGTGGTAGAAATTTTACGGTCCTATAGGTAACACCCAGGACCTTGCGGGGTCTTAAAAACACGTTGCTTCGGCGTCAGATTGGGATAACCGAGTGGCTTAAAGGTTGGATAAATTACTCAATCGCGTGGGTGTCTTCGGGTACTAAAAAATCCAGTTGTTCGTGACGAGGGTATCTGCCCATCTTACCCACCAAACGATACCTACCCCAGCTCGGTAACCGAATTCAATTTATGAATCTTGTAGCGAAATTCGATGACTTGCGCCCGAATCCGAGTCGATTATCAATTAACCACAAGCTTCTCATACCAGGTTATGTACTTGTCACAATAAATCCCTGTGAGTTTCGAGCTTCTGATACTAGGCACGTGAATGATCGATATCCTTCGTTGCAAGAGATCTTCGCCGAGGGTCTTAGGGTAACATTTTTTTTGGCAAATTCGCATTCGTTAGCGATGCCCCGCCTCAAGCTTGCAAGCTCGTTGTCATTGTTATTATTTTACGTTTTTTCTTATTGAACCTAAGAAATATTCTCCCCCACTCACTTTGCCCTTGCCCTGCACCTTACCAAGTTCGAACAAAAGGAGACGATACCGACCCCAGTTTCACCCACGAAAGCTCCGATTGATTTCGCGCACGGATAGAACCGCGACCGAATATGTTTTATCGAAACTCGCGGCGTTTCGGGGGGAGGGGGGTAGGGGATCCTTATCGGTTCTCGTCCGGGTGGCATTATACAGACGTGGCTCTGCCCGGATAATAACGTACGCAGGACGGGGATGGAAGCGTGCATGTGGCGACGCCTGAGTGACCGAGCTTAGTCTCCTTCTACCCCTCCTCTTCTCCGCAACCCTCCCGTGCTTTGGCTCACGGACGAAGCACCCCTCGCGAAGCTCGGCGTCGCGGCGTCCCGACGTTATCCGAATCAGTCCGAGTATCTCCGAGGAAGTGCCCTCCACCCTCGTGCGCGCCTCGTGGACTCGCGAGCGGCAGCTTCCTTCCACCGCTTCCAACGCTTCCAACGCTTCTATACCACCGCTTTCAACCAGTTTCTAACGTTTTCACAACGGTCCTACCGGCGCGTCGTGCCGCAGAAATCCACCACCGAGGAATCCTGGGATTTCGTTGCGTCGCAGTTTCGCGCGGCCCTTTCTGCCCTCACGCAGCGTCGTTAAATCAGAAGCTCGCGCGCACGCAACGTACCTATAACACTGTCTTTTGCTGCTCTTATGACAGAGTCGCAGCGCGGTCAACTGTTACCACTCACTACGGATTACTTAACACCATCTCCTCGCGTTAAGGTGGATTTAAAAATCGTGCAGTCAATTACGAGTGCGCGAATCTTTCACGGTAATTGGGCTGATATCGTGAATTTTTTGGAAATCATCACGTGGCGTGATTTCACGTGCAGAGAAACAACAAATCACTCGGTGGTACGAGTCCTTTGTTTATTTACCGGTTATTTTCTCCTTTTTTTGTTCCAAGTGTATATAGTGAATCGTGAGTTGATATGAAAGAGTGAGTGATAACGGAATGAATGTATTACGTAAACGAGTTTAAAACGATTCGATGATGAATTTATACGGTTTTGTTGAAAAGTATATAAATATAATCGTGAGGTAACATACTTTTTAAACTTTTCGAACCCACCCGATCGTGAACTTGCGCAGAAGCTTACAGCTGATAGCTGCGCAATAAAAGCCCACGTTCAATTTCAAGCGCAGTGGAAAGTGTAACTAGTAGCGTGCACGTGGTGCGTCCTGAAAGGTGATTCCTCCGAGTGTAGTGACGTTGCGATTTATATTAAAAAATACAACAAATCACCGGTCGCTTGATGTTTCGACTTTACGACACCTATTTATAAATTATTCAAAAGTGAATCTTCGGATTTAACAGTGACGAATTACGTGATTGGGTTGATTTTTTTTTTTTACATCTATTTAATCAGTGCATTGTGATCAAGAAAGAATATCGAAGACACGATGGTCGACTACATCACTTATCCGGAAATCTCCTACCTTTACGGTGATCTTATGGTACGCAGGGACTTGACTTTTACTACTTGGTATTTTTTTCAGAGCTTAATTCGGATCCGATTATTGAGGGTGACAACTAGTTTCATTTCATCAGTCATCACAGCCATAAACGCTCGCTAACTCGTTCGGGGTTGGGATACCTAATCTTTTTTGCATACTTTCAGCAGAGGAAAATCTAGTTTAATTAAAACCAACTACAGCTCGCGCTCTAACGTCGACGTGATTACTATTTGTACGCCTTCTTGAGAAAAATGGGATCTGGAAATTTGTTTGCCCTCCTTTTTTTTTAGAGAGAAAGCTTTTTTTTTCTCGGACTTCAAGAAAAGAATCGAATCAAAATTTGTATTGCTAATTATTTTTCAGAAATACTTTTCGTTTGTCAGTTCTGAGAAAACGTCTAGGTATTATAATTCATGATTTTTTATTCGAATATTGGAAAGAATAAAAAAAAATAATATAAGTTATCTTAGGCTGACATTGATCAGATAATGTTCCTTCGTGTTGCTTTCGCAATCGTTCCAAGCTCCAAAATGAATTATTATGCAATTCAAGTTTTGTAAGTTCGATGTCAAATTCGTGATCAGTGATTCAAAAAACGTTCGGGTCCCGTGTTTCATGAGGATGTGACGAGTTGTGGATGCTGGACCACTATCCTGAATCGGGTATTACAAATTTGTCAAACCTGACAATGAATTCGTTATCAGCAACCCGAAGATACTTTCATTAACAGACATAATCAAAATTCATTACATTAAAAGTATATTTAAATTCTGATTCAATGTAAAAACAAATTTTCTCTTAATAATTCGAAAACCACTCGACTGATCAAATCTGGAATCTAATCAGTCCTGAGTTCGAAGAAGCTACATCAATTGAGACTGAATTTATCAAAATGCGGTCCCTCGTTCTCGAGATATCATAGGATAAAAATCGATCACACACTTATTCAGGCGTTTTACCGAAAATGGCGGAAGTTGATTTCCGAGGTCAATGTGATAACTTTATTTTCACTCAAAAGCGATTGAGAATTACCTTCCCAGGATTTGACGAAAAAAAAAAAAAAAAATGGTCGAATAAGAAATAGGTGAAGAGATTTTGATTCCCATTCTGGTAAGGATTGGAACTGATAATTATGAGTCGTCAAGTCAGTAAACGAGTGATAAAATTTGTACGAATTGACTAGAAGGGAGGTAAGTTTTCCTTGGAGAAGGAATGCGAAAGAGAGAGAGAGAGAGAGAAGGATATGATTTGGAACAGAGTCCTTTCGGAGTTTTCAATCGTTCCTCCTCTTCCTAATTCCATCCCTCAGAGTGCCCTTGCCCCATTCACGAGTTAATATCGTCTTGATCGCGTCGGCTTTAGCTGTGATTTGCATGACAATCGCCTCGTCGGCATCGCCAATCCGTCCGCGGATTCAAACCCACCTATAAGGGTTTCTCTCTGCCATTATTCGACCCCTGTACACGACGCTACGCGACGTTCGTTGCCTTAAGTTTAGTGCCCTATACCCTCCCAGTAAATTTAAGAGCCCTAATTAAATTCAGTCTAGATTCTCTCAGAAACCGCGTCCATCGTTTCCTCAGCGGTACAGGATCAAAGCTTTGCCTTCTCTTTACCCCCCCCCCCCCCCCCCGCACCGTAAACCAGCCTCCTTGTCGTCGTTATCCACGTAAACCAACCCCTGTGGTGCACCATCGTTTCACACGACATTCTCATCACCTCAAGACCCATGCAGTATCTGCGACATGAAATTCCATCAAATCTATTCAGAATGTCATTATTTATTGTGCTACCGCCAAACGATTGTGATAGAACTGTAATCGACAAATTTTTATCCTAATTTATTTGCCGATGTCTTGAAGGATTTAAATTTTGCAGGGAAAAAAAAATTATGGCAATTTTTTCACGAAGAACCTACCGTGTTTGAAAGATAGAGCTTCAAATGAGAAATATGTGTCGAGTGTCGATTGTGTAAGGTTGTAAGTGCCAATAAGGTAGTTTCGGCGATAAAAGGCCCATTCTGGTTTTTTCTTCAAATATTCACTGAGGTGTCACTGAGGCAAGCTGGAAAAATTAATAAAGGTTAGCGCTTGTTTGCCACAAACTTTTTAATTTTCTTATCACAATAATTTTTCATACAAAACTGTGAACGTCAAAGACAGAATACTTCTTCACGTAGCCACTTTTCTGTAAATATTTTCTTATTTTGACATGAAATAAAAATATGAAAGATCGTGTATCGCTGCTTCCGCAATTTCACACACACAACGTTTAATTAAACCGTATAAATTGTTGATAGTTTGAACCTCTATCCCAACCGCAGCGCAGATTCAGTTGAAATGAGAAGTAACGAAACTGCACAGTTATACGTCCGAGGGAAGGTTTCAGTGGTTTGGGGATAGGAAAACAGAAATGGCGAAAGAAAATGTAACGGCTGGGAGGCAGGTACGGGCCGCGCCCCCAGTGGCTAGTCCAGCCTGCAGAAACTTATTCCCTCCATGTGTAAGGTGAAGTCTAGTCGGTGGCGGGTTGTAAAACGTTTTGCAGAAAACAGCGGGCGAGTAGGTGAGCTGAAAAAGGGATACGAATTGCACACGGCAGGTGGTTTCGCCCCAAAGATTTGGATAACAATCGAGAGGCAGGGAATATTTGAGCCTTATAGAATTTTGTCCCTCTAGCTGGGGTGCGCGATGCCAGCGGAAGATTTGTAACTCGACCAAACTTTGATCTAGGCGCGAGAACCGCCCGGCGATCCCTACCACAAATCACGTCAGTCTCTGAAAAGAGATAGGCCGCTGGTTTAAACTTCGCAATTAATTTCGTTGCAATTAGCGGAAGGGGGTCTCGCGAGCCGAAAATTAATCCTAGGGTCAGGGCGAGGGATAGCATGCAGGACGAGTGTGGAGATCGTTGGCAAAAAGGTTTCGCCAGCTCTCGCGTCATTTCCGCGTTTCTTTCAACGAATTAAGCAGATGCTCTGACCTCTTTTTTACCGTATAATTTTTTCCCGGTTTTGGCACTACTCCGCTGATTCCTGCACGGTTACATCGTATTCGATTTCAAATGAGCGAGTTTTTACCATTTTATTATAGTCTCCACACCGCTGCCAGGATCTTGTGAGAAAAAAATTCATGGAGTATTTTTCACGTTTTTGAAACGTGAAACCAAAAGAGTCACCGACCTCCGTCGTCTTTCGCACCCGGCCCCAGGCGCGTAAATATTTAGATTAGGAATATACAGAGAGGGCTCCCAAAGAAATAATTTAAATAAACGCCTTCCTTCGACTACGACGTTCGTCTTAACCCCGCGAACCGAGAAGAATCTGCTGGAGGACCAGCTCGAGCAGATATCTCGCGTTCAATCTGCCACGTCAAAACTCTCGAGTGGTAATAGCGTAGATAGCCGCATGGTCTGCTGCGGAACAGTCTTATGTTGGACTTTTGAGTGCGGCACCCTGCAGCCCGCCAGCGCAAGCGAGATAGCCGTGTATTTTTGGTTGTGTACTTGAGATCGAAAACTTATCTACACACATTCGAGCATCGTGTATGGTTTCAGGCTACTTTATTACTCCAGATAGTTTCGGAGTAAGAAAATAATCCGAGCGTCATGTGTGGATAATTTTAAATTTACGTAATCGGCGTGGTAAGCCTCCCAACGATTGACTATCGACCACGATTTGGTGATTCAACAAAAAAATATACATAACTTCGCGATATTTGAACAGAATCCGACAGTTTATCGATGATCTCGAACGTATTTGCGATTTTTCGTTATGTTCGAAGATTGGAAAACCTTAAGAAAGTGTTGGCTTCCGAACCAGCTTTAGTCATCAAGTTTTGGATGAAGGATATCAACGATTGATTGACGTGACGATGGGTGAGGCCGTCTCGAAGATTTGATCACTGATTAGTGAATCAATTGAAGAATAAAATGGTGAAATTGTGGTAAAAAATTGATACGTTTTCTATTAAATTTCAAGCTAATTTTTTTAATAGCTGGCTGCCATTCTACCAATTCTGCGAGTCTCTTGATTCAATCCTGAAGGAAAAACCTCTCAGAGAAAATGGCACCGAGAGAATGAAAAAATGTCATCTCGTTAACCACGAATTTCGCGCTTTGCTTCGATCTGTTTTGTGTTTCTGAAAATCATCGATATTTTTTCAATTTCATTTCCTAAAAAAAGCATTGAAAGACACTTCTCGGTGACAATTTTCATCTCGTCGAAGACACAAGGTTTTCTTTTTCCAATAATTATATATATATCGACGCGGTCGGTGTGGAAAGGTTATGAGGGAAGTTAATTTTCAATTTTTCAAAATGCTTGTTCCTTCATACTTCATTTCAACAGTCGGAAAGTTCGAAATATAGTCTCTTTTGGAACTGATCACTTCTTTCATTTTTTTATTCACCAGGGAATCAGGGGGCTGTATGTTATATTGCTCTATTCATATAGATACAGGCCGTAATTTTTACAGCCAGCTTCTACCCCGCGTGTGTACCCGAAGAAATTAACACTCAACACACAGTTTAATGTCATTCGCGATAATATCGCGATGTTTTAAGCCGCAAAAGTCACCACCCCGCATATTCCGAGACCGTTAGCACTGTCCCTGTGGTGGTCAGAATCGCCTCTGTGCTGAAAATAAAATCTAGGAATATAAGATAAATGACATCGTGTGCGGTTCCTTCATTGGTGACAATTCATTGTCACTGGACAGAGATGTTCGAGTGTCACAAACGGGAATGGCTTGAGGAAAAACTGAATCGTTGAGAAACCTGATAACCCTGCGTGAAAAACTTGGATAATATTCATGCGTATATTCACGCCCCTTTAAACTTATGTGACAGTGACGAGGAATCCCTTTTGATACGAACGATCCGATTGTTCGCCTCTTTCTCCCTATATCTCCGGCACTTTAACAACCCCAGCACCTGCCCACTTCGACCTACTTCAACTCGACTGGCTGACTCTAACTTTGCGCCTAAATCTCGTGAAATATTAATGTCCGGTGGGTCGGGTAGTGTGTGGTGGTAGAGAATTTCAGACACGTGTGGAACTGAGGTGGATGTATGTGTACCGAGTACGATACATACGGGTATTTTTAACCCAAGGTATGTACACACAGAGCTCGCTAACCGAATGTGTTTTATCGCGGTAGGGCCTTTCCAGCAAACTGCCGGCCAACTCAGAGCCCGTATGGCGCGTGAACTGGGGCAGAAACACAAAGCTTGTTTCGGGTTGATCCAGACGAGGGTAGTATGCACGGAAGGCCCATGGGCCCTCTTTTGAGACGAAGTGATAGGATTACCGGGAACTATGCCGTTTATTCCCTTGTCGGTAGTTTCCGGAACCGACGCACTTTGCGGTTCGAAGGAGCGCTCCCCCTTGATTGGCCCATTTTAATCATTGCCGTGTCATCATTTCTTAATTTAGACAAGGCGTGACATCATTCGCCGCAGTGTTGTAACCCGATGAATCTTTAAACTGAAAAACTAGGGCGGAAAAGTTGAAAGTTTATGCTCGGCAAAGCCTTGGAGATGTGGCAGCATAATTTGAACAGAGGGGCTCTGATGAGCCAAGCTGGCCGAGACCACCCCACGCGGCTGGGTGAGAGTACGAGACACCCTCAAAGACACTCTTGCTAATTTAACGATCCTCTGGCACTTTTCGCTCGTAGACTAGCGCTGATTCTCTCTTCTCCACCTCTCACCAAGTGGATAATATCCTGAGAAGACGTTACTACTACTTTTTACAGACTCTGCAGAAGATTTCTTCACTGCAAAAACATCAGACAATCTCCGCTCTGCGGAAAGTGACGAATCTCTATTCCCATTCTTGATCACAGTGATGCAATGTTTTTGGCAAAATTTTCTCATCATTTCAAGCCATTTCTCATAGTACGGATTTTACTGTCAGGGTAGAATGGTTTTGCGACAGTTCTAGAAACTTTAGTACTCAACGTCAAACGTCTAGTTCTACTTATACGAGATGGGCTGCAGAGGATCGTCGACGATTCGACCCTGAAACTAGAATCGCACGCACCGTATACCAACGCCCTTGCCGGTTTAATTTAGGACGCCATTCGTTTGGGGGGTTCGTACGTGGGGATCATAGGAGGCGGTGATGAGTTTCTGGAGGGTCGTGGCACCGGCTACCGGAAGAGTTGGAACGTACAGAACTGGAAGCCTTTAGTAGGATGAAGTTACCGGAGGCCGACGAGAATTCGGAGGCTTGGGCTTGAGCCTCGAGCTGGGTCAGCGTCACCGGAGTGTATAATTGCCTTGATTGCCCCAGTCTAATCCGGCCCTCGCGTTCTCTTGGTGTCCTCACGTGCCCCGCTCATCCCGTACTCAGAAGAGGTCGACCCGCTGATGACCGGACCCCCAAATTCTACGGGCGCCGTCGGGCTCAGAGGCAAAAAACGAAGGAGCCAAAAGAGGACCAACCCTCGAACGTAGATACCCACTGCACGTCCGTTACCTTTTTCCCGTTTGAACTGAGTTAACGCGAACCCCCGTATAACTAGAACATTCCCACTTTCCGTTCTGACGGTCTTCAAAACTCTTCATCAAGGAAGTACTTTCACTTAGGCATGCCACTCTGGCAAAGTGTCTTGGTGCCCGGTAGGTAGTACAATATTCGCTTAAAATATTCCCAAGCTTGTACATCACTATGTACTAGTGCTGTGTAGACTCGCAGACTCGTTACTCTGACTTAAGGTGCCTATAAATTATACATTCATTTTTAAGGAGACACATATGCGAGTTAACCCATCAAAATTAACAACACTTTTCACCCAGCTAACCGTACTTTTGGAAGAGATTAATTCTCTCTTCAAACTATCGGGGTGGTACACCGTCATCTTTCAGCATATGTTTCGTGGCCATCATTCCGATCGATAAGGTGTCTCATAGAAATTTGGTTGGTTTTGGGAGGGTATGACTGGATAACTGCAGGGCGTAGAACGTGCAATGTACTGTACGCGGTAATAGAACGCTATCCGGTATCTACGCGCCAATAAATACTGCCCGGTGCTGCAGTGATCACCATTCATCAACCAGCATCCGAAGAATTGTTTAATTTCGTGAACAGCGATGCATTTGTCATTGGGGTTAGCCCGGCGAGCCGACGTGAGTCGAATCCTGATCGTCTGTGGTTTTGCTAATTAAGAAAAGCCTCCCAGCGTCTTCCGCACCAGCGATTAGATTATTGGAGTGTCAATTTTATACGACTGTCCGAGACGTTCATGAGGAGTGAATAAGAAATTGCCTCTTCAATCGAACCACAAACAATGTGAATTTATTCTTAGAGAGTTCATTATACAAGGGAGAGGACAGAGTCGGTAATGGTGGAGAGGATTGAAGTGAGGTTGAGAAATAAAAAGAGATCCAGGGGGTGGAATGAGGTCGGCGAGGGAGGTGAGGGGGGGAATAACGGACCACGATCAGACTTGCAAAACGTGGATCGCGTTTTTACTTTCAAATTGAATTATTTTTTTATTTTCTTTACGATTAACACTCTTCAAGACAACAAGATCAAGTCGTTATCCTTCGTTTACGGTTATCCGCCAGTGGAGTAGTCTGGGACGGAATCATTCCAGTTTATAATACGTAGTCACTCTCGAAGTTTACTTTGAAGCTTGATCAGCGCTTTTGGTATACCTATAGAAATTTATCGTCTCCATCGTTTCGAGGCTGCTTTGCCCCAAACACTGTCATCAGCATCGTCGCGGTACCTAATTGCATTCAACTTTCAAAATACATTAAAGGATAAATTGACTTTCGTGAAGTATTTTCAATTAAAATTATAAACCTTTGGCCACCCGTAAGCTCTTGGTATTTAACTACCTTTACCTTTACCTTCTCTTCCGTGCGAGTATTTCAAAAGATTAATGGTAATAATTAATTAGCCTTCAAAGCGTCGCAATAGCTGGATTTGAACCCTTTTACAAATCATGTTCATCGAGTCGATCTCTCATCAATTACGTCATAATTTGAAAAAGAAAACTCCTACCGACCTACACCTGGCAAAGTACAGTTACGTATACTAGGTAGAATTAATTCCTATCGGCGCTAACGAATCCAACCCCCCAACCTAGTTCCTCGGCCGACGGCTTCAAGTGGCGAGTCTCGAGTTCGCGGGCAGATGTCTATCACCTCGCGAAGAATAACTCTCCCTTCATCCCCCTCTTTCTACTCTCTTCGGGTGAAATCTAATTACCGCGCGAACTTCACAAGAGCATCTGATTCCTATTCTAGTTCCAATTGAGGACAGCCCGATTGTTAAGGATCGGGAATAAATTATTGAAAAATTAACATTTGATGGCTGTGTATTTTTCAACAGTTCGACCATCGGATCCAGAAGGTTGGTCGAATCGATAACCGAGTCTGGGTTATTCTAGTTATCTCGTTGCCTGTGTAGCCAAAGTAAAAACGATCCACGTCGTTGGCCCCAGCATCCGCGACGGCGTGGTCCAAATGGAAACATAGCATCACGCGCTGAAAGCGCGCAAGAGTGCGAGAGTGGCAAATAGAAACGCGGTAGAGCATAGAGCGTAGAACATAGAAACTGTGAGGAAACGTGGGTGCCTACCGAGAACGTGAGAGAGATGGAGAGGTGCGGGGGGGTTTGGGAGAGGCATAATGTTCGCGGTACACCGCGCCACTTCCGAATTACTCCCGTAGAATCTCTCCCTCTTAACCCCCCCCGCCGCCGTTATCCTTTCCGTATTTGCACACCCAACATCCGCAAAGGACGGAAAAAAATTAATTGTGTACTTGCTCCTCGTCGTAACAAACGCGTATCGCCGTACGTTTTTTTATGTTATTTTTCACAGAGGAGATTCTCCGACCAATCGATATAAACGTCGGAATGACACGGTGTTAAATGTGAAACTATCGACTTTCGTTCAGAAGACAATGTCGTTATAGACAGCTTTTTGACGATCGGTTCAATACGTACCCGAGACATAGACCGCTAGGTCTCTACGACGACATAGCACGTGCTACTTATTTATGGCTACGAAGGAAGCCAGACACCGAGAATCGTTAACACCGGATAACATCGGGTAGCAAGTGTTTACGAGGGTTACCTCTGAACGGGATAAATAAAGAACAAGTTATGAACCGTGTTTACGTTATGATTTTTTTGTAACAAAATTTGTTGCACGAACAGTGCTAGAATCTGTTCCGCATATATTGTGTTTTGCGGTTACGATAAAGGATGTTGTGGCTGCGGTAGAACGCAGCGGATAACGAGACTAATCGTATCTGCAAAAACAGCTTGGTCCTTCCTGCGGCACCCACGTCCCCCGATGTGTTTCCGGAACACGCGTGTCTCCCGGTGCACTTTTGGTCACGTGCAAAAACTTTCGGATGGGTATCAGGAACGGAATTAACGATAGGAGTCGAGTTTTGCTACGAAAATAATTATAACCTCACCTATACGAAGATATATATATACACATGTGTGACAAGTTCATGGGATGGAACAGTTGTGAAATATCGGTGTAGTATGTAGGTATCACCGTTAATATCGTAAATAAATTTTATCTCCTACGATAAAATGACAAATTGCGTTGTTTTTGTTGCTCTTCGTAAACGATAGCGTATAGCGAAGCTTCCTGACGATAGGCTCGGGAACAAACTCCCTCGATGTATTAAACATGCCCCCCCCCCCCCTTTCCCCCACTTCATCATCCCCTCCTCTGCACTCCTCAGTCGGATGGCAGCGGCAGCTCCGTTCTCGTACCAGAGAACTCCTACAACTTTACTAATGGGGAATATGGAAATTTACCTCCTTCGAAAGGATTTCCTCTTCTACGTAATTATTTAATTAATGGAGATGACGGATCCATACTTGGCCACGATGAGGTACGCGCCGGATGCAAAGTACGCTGTCACTTCTTGCCGTCCCATCCACCTTCTAGAGTATTTTTCTACTAATTTTCATTCACTTTGTATCTTTGGGCAGAAATAATCGTCTTATCCCGAAACAGGATACTCAAAGACGAGCTTGGAATTCGAACCTTTGATACAAGAGAAAGCAACTACCCTGGTCCCCACACTATTTCAGTGTAAAGTTGTAAAGGTGAAAATGCGCGGGGTTCTACTCGACACTGGCGGGTGCTGTTTTTACGTAATTAAATCCGAGGCCCACACAGATGTTGGGAGTCGGATAAATGAATGGAAACGGCAGTCCTGGGATTGAGAGCGCACCGAACCGGAGACCCATCTGAATATTGAAGCGTACCCTGCACCCTTCTTCGAGCCTCGCCGCCACGTCGACTACACAACAGCTCGACATTACTGGCAGCGCAAGCCCCAATTTCGCAGTGTTTATTTCAAAGTCGTATGAATGAAGCGCGAGGTGCACTTTTTTGTTTCACACGTACGCGTAACGGTAACGAGCCCTTTGACACGCAGTCTGCAACGATATTCGATGACGCATACTCTCTCTCTCACTCTTCCCTTGTGAATTTGTCGGATTTAGTAGATTATTCACGATCAGTCGAATACCAGTCTAGCTGGGCTGGTTTAGTAGCTATCGAATAGTCACACGTGAGCCAAGGGGACACACGGCGCTAACACGTGTTGAACAGATCCTTTGGGATTAAAGGTCAACCAAGCCGCAGAGTTGATGTTGAAATATGTCAACCAAGATCGACACGAGGGACATACGTGATTTATCAGAGTACAAAGATAATGGATGGCTTCGAATTGATTCGTCAGTGCCGCGTCTATTAAAATTCTTCTCCTTTCTACGTCTGCATCAAAAGACTGCATGTTGGCCGTTATTTTAATCCGACATTATCTGCCTTCAACAGTCTCGATCTAATTAGCAGTCAGTTTTCCCGAGCAATTAATTGGATTCTCTTTGCTTCTTTCCCATCCCTTGATCAAAAGCACGTATATAATACACGAACGTTCAATGTCATGTCGACGTTCAGTTATTATACGCGATAGGACAGTAACCTGTCGTATGACATTAATTTACACACCGTGGCCGATGAATACATTACTAGCGTACCTATAATAAGATCGCGAAGTCAAATAATTTTGTTCAAACGTTTATCACGTGGTCCCTGAATTGGATAAAAGCTGGATTCGGGTTACATCATTTTCTCACATCGACACCAGTTCCTCGATCTCTTTGATCATTTTCAACGAGAGTCACTCAGCCAGTTGGTTATCGGAAGAATTCATCGACGCGCAAATAACTTGGGGTAGTAAAATATTTTCTTTTTTTTCTCGTTTAATCAAATCCCGAAAATCCTGGTCACACTGGGATGGATCGAACGGAGCTAGGAGAGATATTCCAGCATCGTACCTATAATCTGTACGAGTCTATAGAAATCCTTGGGGATGAAAGCGATAATGACCAAGCTTTGCCAGATCTGACCATATCATCCGAGTCTCTCATTCCCATTGAATCAGCTTGCGGTCTGTCTTTAGTACCGATATTTGGCTTGACAAAACGGAATCGCCTCGCCTCGCCTCGCCTCGCCTCACTTCACCACGGTGACGGTCGAGCTTCGTGTTTGAACTATAGTAATTTGAGGCAAGCTAATGAAAGTGCTGCGCAAACAGCGTCGCGACGCCCGACGTCAAAGCCAAAACCCCAGTCCACTGGCTCTACGGAACGAAACCCCGAGACCGACGTCGACCCAAACTCTTTTGCGGTATTGGATATTTAGGATCAACTCACTAGACATACATATAGGTCACGTCGTTCTACGGATCAAGACCCACGAGCCCACCACCATGTATGCATATGGAGACGCTAGCGGCTAGAGGTTCCATTTCCCATCCATCTAGTATTCCTACTCTAAGTCAAGACTCGGTATCATTGCGTAATTCGCATGATAATCTGTGCGTTAGAATGTCATTTTTTTTCTTCTTATAATACAATGCAGCAGAATTGTGAGAATTTGATTTGATGATGGAGAATGGTTAAATTTAGACTTTGACTGACGTTCGAGGAAGGGAGGGGCAGCGGGCAGTTTCAATGGGAACAGGATAAACTTGAGAAAGACCAACATTATCCACACTCAACTGCTCACGTACCGAACCGCAAACCGCTAAACCAACTTAATCAAAACATAGGTAGACTTATATACGTTCATGTTCATGCTGGTGCACGAATGCAGTTTATTTCAAGCTTTTACGATGTAGTTCCAAGTTTTGCCCCCGCGTTCTGGAAAAGATTTCAATGGCAGCGCGGCATCTACTCTACTCTTCTTCTGCTAGTGCTCCATGGAGCCACTCTGCATCGTGGCGGGCGAAAATATGGCGCGATATTCAACTTTCTCTCCAACTTAGTTAGTCAAGGATGGGAACCCAAAGTATAGTCAAGTTTCATTAAATTCTCTACGACGTCCAGAGTCTCGGATAGGGAGGGTGAAATTCCACTTTTTATTACACCAGAAGTCTTCACGTTCTTAATTAAACACTGTCGCAGATTACCATCCTCGTTTCTGTACAGAGTCAATGCGTCCGAGGACTGAGATAAACTCGAGTCTCTTGTGGCGCAGAATGAATGTGTGAATAAATCGAGGAGAAGCTATTTTTCAGACGAGTTCACGTACAAGGTGGAAAAGCCTCAATTTTCTACCCTTCGCCAGTGGCGTTCACGTATCTGATGTATGAAGAGCCAGGATAATCCGTGGATAGTGTGCTAATGCAAGTTTTGGCATGAACGCAAATACTTCTTCTTCATTTTTGCGAGGCATCGCCCCGGCTCTCCGGGTAGCGACTTATCGCGGGGCAATCCAAGTGCGGGAGGGGAGGGGAGGGGTGTTAATCTTGAGAAATATTTTGCCCGGATAACTGTAATCTAATAAGAAGGCCTCCTCGCCTTACCAGCCTTCCTTACTTGCCTCTGCCTCCTGGCTCCTGCTAGTTTTCCCGGAGTTTGCCAAGTGGTAATTTCAGCTAATGTCGGCAGAGTGTTGCGTATTTCTTTTAAACGTATCTTGACTCGTGAATTTATCGTAGCGCGCGAAGCCGGATTAAATTCTGACTAAAAGCATAGAATAATTACACTCTCGGTTTATACACACCGACGAATATTTTCACCTGGAATTTAACGTCGGTACTTAACTGACTTCCATGATGCCTTCGCCTTTTAAACACTCGAGTCTTGATATACCCTCGGTGAGCTTGACTCCTCAACGATGTGCCTCACGCGATCTTAGTTTATCGCGCTTTTTAATGTCCCGGGTGTCTTTGGCCAACGGATTAGAGGATATAGGCCAGCCGAAGGCATCTCATATCGGGGCGTTATCGAACTGCAGATAAGCCAAACATTCGCCACATGGCGAAGCGCGCTCGGTATCATCGCTCCGACCTCGACTCTGATAATTGAAATTATTTTACATAGACTTTCAACGGAGTTGAATTCTTCGCGTCAAAGACCGATGAACAAAGCCAACGACTCCCCTGAGACTCGACAAGTGCAAGACCACTCACGAACCCCGTGATATCTTTCAAAGAGGTTGAGATAATTAAAGAACTAGTCGCGTGCGAGAATAACATTTAGCTAGAGATAAGAAAAATTGAAACACCCCCTGAGGAGTAGTAAGTGTATATTACGGTACTCACGGCCTTGCACCAAATCCGGACTTTTTGTTTCGTGAAAAGATTAATTTCATAGATCTTTATATCCCCCAACTTCATCGCACTTTAACTACCAAAGCTACAATTATAATTTCACGCGATCAAATCGCGAGCTGCTTCTAGCCTATCTTTATATTCTTATCAGCGCTCTCACAGTTCGGTGTCAACTCACGCACATTGACAGTCTTATCAGTAGGGAAAAGCAAATTGAATTAAAAAACAACGCGAAATTTGAGTACATGCCGAATTTTCTGTACCCTCGTGAACCTATTATCCTCACGTAGTGCAGTCAATGACACACTTGTGCCAGAAGGGAGATCCGGAAACTGATTTTTACCGTGTAAGGACCTCGTCACGGGTAGGATCTTAGATCGAATCAGAATGCTGAGCGTAACTCGACCATAAAACGCCGTCGCGGTGGTTTATTCTTCCCGGTAAATTTAAATAATTATCGCCCATAATCACAATATTAAAGTTTTAGTTTCCCGGAGTAATTGCGTCGGCTGTACACATGAAATAGCAACGATTGCGCTTAGGAGTGTATTATAGCGTGCCACACGATTCACTGGAACCCAACAAGTCGCGTTATACATTCGCCGTTTAACGTTCTACAGACAGATGGATAACCGGTAAAAATGAAGACCGAAATTGACACAAAGATTACGATCGTATTCATTGATTGCTGTTTTATCAATAGGGTGGTACGCTGACGCGTGTGTTGAATCGTTGTTACATATACTATCCCGAGAGATTCGGATGAAAAAAAAAGAGAGAAACTAAAATTACCCCCTCGTTACCACGAGTACCTGCCCCTCTTTTTCTCTGCGCAATTTTGCAACGGTTTTCCCCGCGTTTCTCAAATCTCTTTCCCTCAGTCTGGCGCGGGCGCGGCGGAGCTTGTGGAGAGGTAATTTGCCAGCAGACCACGTATTACCGAAATGCTCGGTTCCAAGCATTTTTAGCTGTACGACTCACCCATAAAGATTCTCTCAGCTGATAATTATGCAGGCAAAACTGTGAACCTCTATCCCCGGTTAGTCGCTGGCACAGGGAACACCATAACCACGTTCAAGTCAATGAACCGTACCTCCAGTTCGTATTTCAAACTCAATAGTGAATTATCAAATTATTTTCAACCTCGTGAAATTAAAGGTAATTAATTTTTCCTTCCAGTTTCGTCAGCTTTTGCGTTATTGAACCTGATGCTAATTGCGACGTTTCAGATCTGCGAGCACCGATCTGAAAGAAGTCGAGAAAATTTCTGGCCGGAGATCTCGAAACGCGTGTAGCTTATTTGCCATCCAAATTACATCTGCATAATAGGTACGCTGGGTGGGCGTCCTATCGACCCGAACCGTCCCTTCGTCGGGGACTTGTGCTCGTATCACTATTCACAACCGTCGCTGAAGGCGCACCCGATATTAAATCTTCCGTTGTTCGTCTTGACTCAAGGGATGGTGAGAGTTGGAGAGCATCAGGGTGAGGATTTTCAAGGACGATAAGCATGGGGTTGGGGTAAAATGGTATAATGAGAGATAGTTAATTCGCATAAGCCTCTCTAGTCGTCGGCTTGAATAACTCTGCGTGCATGTTAATTTCGGCTGTACTAGATGGCTACCCCCACGTTCCTTAATGATTCGTGTATCTCATTCAAGGCTCCCCTTCGATGGCTTCTAGTACCGGCTAGTGAAGCATGGAGTTTGGGCTGAAAATAAATTAACTGAATTGACCTAATTTCGATGTAAATTTACAGCGCTGGCTGGCCTCCGCGAACGCATCTAGAAACACGCAATCCCAGGCTTATTTTTCCCATTGAGTTTCAACACTCTGACATAGGCCCCGTACTCCTCTACACGAAATAATGTGGAACGAGAGAGATTAAAGCCGAGAAAAAAAAGGGGAAGGCTCTAGAGCCGCTGGTAGCCAGGTAATACGTTAACAAGACCCACTTTATCAATACAGAGGTGTGCCAGTCTGTCTGTGCACGCAACTTGCAGACACGCATTCTATGATCCTGCAGGACTAATTCCAAAATATTGCTGCAACACTACCAGTGCATTTTTGCACCTCAATTTCCATAACCCATTATCTTTTCAATCCCGATGCAGAGTTCCATATTTTATACGAGCACAATTCAGCGAATTGACGTAGTCGATATTTTGGTCTCGTTTTCCATGGATGGTGAAGTAACGCGACTACCTCAATTCCTGAAAGGAAAATCAGAGTGTTATTTTCAGTTATTGGAAAATATACGAATCACGCTTGACCAATGAAAATTTTATCGTATTTCCGCAGTAGGTGGGCAAAGACCCAAAATTCTGCTCTATGGACGGCTTCGATCTCTTAGGGTCCCTTGAGAGGGGTCGACTATTCGGTCCATTCCGACCCACGCAGCCCCGATAACTTGGACGACCCCTCGACTCTTTTACTCGTGTATTGCGCATATCCATCCTCAATGAAGGCATTGGAAACTCAGCTATGAACACGGTTCAGTTACGTAACGTAGACAAGACGGCACGGGTAGCACCTACAACTCCCGTTCATTGGAGTACTGTGATAATCAAAGGTCGGAACCAGTTATAATTAGAGCATGCCCACCCACGTGTGACATCGATCACGCCTCGGCCATAGCTCGGGAGGCCGGACTGGCTATCAATATCTATTAATTTTGTGTGGCCAGGAGGAATGTCATCCGCATGACTCACGAACAGTCCACGCCAAGCAACAAATCGACGAGCCTGAAGCAGACGCCAGGAAAGCTAGTTAATATCTCGACGTCCAGACGTGAAATATATACCCTTGCCTCGCACCCTTAATCTGCTTCCGATTGTTTTCTCAAGCTGAAAAATGCGGAAGATTATCCCAGGTCATGCTTGACCACCAGAATTTTGTTGATAATTTGAACACTGCCTTATCCGCTGCATCAAAAGATTTTTTTTTCGAATTCTGGTTTGTTAAATCTGGGACGGAATACCGGGATATAATCATTCATCAAGTGGTGATTGTTGTATTCATCGGTGATTAGGCGTGACTCGTTGGCGAAACAACCGGCAGCTAACGACCCGCGTCGTCGTCCCGAATGAACGACCGTGTGTGGACCACGCCCGCTCGTCTCCCTCATTCCCTATCTCCATGTTTGTTAGGTGTGTTATTATATATCCTTGATTTTGATCAATTCGTATTATATACCCGCTCCAAAGGGTGTACTTAGCTCCTATCGCGTCATTCGTTTCGCACGAGGCAATCGAAGCTCTGTGACATTGCGAGAGATCGATATCCTCAATATGCACGTATCATTGGGAGTGTAATAACTCGAAGGGTCTAATAGGAGACTTGAAAATTTTTTGGTTTCGTAAAAGTAAGAAAACTTTGTACTCACAGATATTTTACATCGCTGTGTGTATCTTCTCCGTTGCTTTTCCGCAGGGGATATCTTCAGAGTTACGAGTTGCGAGTATTAGCGTAGAAGTTTCAAGCGCTTCTGGACAGTCGAGCGGAGGAATCAGGGTGGGATGGAACGAGACAGACAGACAGCAGCACTTTTTTCAAAGCCCGTTAGAGTCGACGGGAAAAATTGTGTTCTTTGCATAAGGTGACAAATGGAAAGTGAACTATAAAACATAGCTAGTTCCCCTTGTTGGCAATACTGCATTCTATTTGTCAATGTCCAACCCCTCGGCCCAGGTCCCAGAATCATTCCTCACTGGCTGTCACCACTCTAGTACCTCTGCTGGAGTGAGACTGCGATTGTATCGTAATAAGGGTTTCCTTTATTTTCGTCTAACGCTCTCTGCCACTCTGCAGACTACACTGTGATGCATCAACGCTTTATATTCCTGGTCTGAGCACCGGTATAGGTGAAGGACGCCTGTGGGTCCCCCACGCTCCGAGTGTCTCCATCTCGAGTCTTGTGACAAAAAATATCCATATTTATGAAGAATTTCCCATATCACTGCACGCGAAATTGAAAGAGTGCGCGCGCAGTTTTCGACCCCGAAGATCAAGTGCATTTTCAGGAACATTAAGCACTCGACACAAGTCCTCGCGAGCTTCAAAGCTACGGAAAACGTCAAGCACCGGTAGGAACTCAAAGAACCGGCGACCCTCCGTTACGTAGATTCAGCTGTTCGGGTCGATCACGTAATTAGCATCAGCTGAGGTGCTTCTCATGTCATACCCCCACGCACAGCTTCCCAAAATATACTTGCGAGAAAGCAGCCTTGACCCTCTAGTTTCATCTCGAAGGAGAAGAAGAATGAATTGTCTTTTTTCAAATGACTTATCAGAAATAACCGCAGGGTCTCGATAGGAATCTCCACTTTAATGTCTGCGTTCGCGGTAAAATTACCAGCGTGCTTCTGTTACCGAGAATGTAAGGGGCCAAGTGAAAGCTCCGAGGGAACGAAAAAACGGTCATTACGTAATCATGCCAAGTCCAGCTTGACGCGAGCCAAATGGCCGTGAAACTGTCGGACATATAGAACCAGGGTACACCCGCAATATGCCGGAACCAGGATGAGAAATGATCAGCAAGCTTTGCGTACTCCTCTAACGAGCAAGTCTGAAGCTTAGAAAACACAGTTTGATATAACGTCTTCACCAAACTGCACAAGTTCAAGTATCACATCGTTTAGATATTGCGGACTTGCAACCACACGAACAACGGGGTACGGGCAGGTGATTTCATACCATTGTGTAGAAACTACTGTCTCGGTTTCCGAGAGGCTTCGCAATTGCGAAATTCAGACACGTGATCAGATTCGTTGTGGAGAAATAGCATGCTCTTCGATTCGACGTCGTGATCATATTTCAAATGAAAGCTTACTCTCATTATGGTAATGCGTACCTACTTGCGTAGCGTATTTCATTCGATATGAAGCAATGTCGCAATGAAATTTCAAGCCGCAGTACCCACTTCTCTTTGTGAAATATATAACGAGCTAGGTGACCGTTTGATTCATGCTAATGCTCGGTAGATACAGTGAGGCACACCCTGCATTCGTCCTCTGGAGCCAATCCAATGGAGAATATCGATCCTAGCTCATACAAGGTAGTATATGCGAGTCGAGAGAGCAAGAGGCTCAAATTCAACGTAGGGGTTGGACAACCGAGGCAAGTGTCATTCGCCCTAGCGGTCCGCCGACTGCTATCGACGCCAGGCGTCCCTGGCGTCCAGTTATGAGTGTCGGGGCTTGCAAAGGGACCTTACAGCGGGCGCACCACTGGTTAAATTCTCGTTTATACCAAACGTGGAGTGAAGCAACGAACTAACAACGGTTTCGGCTTTTTGTAGCGTAGCGATAATCGAAGCTCAAATACTCGGGGTGAACATGAGAGGACTGTGTGAGCCCAAGTCCAATTATATTTTGCTTTGAGAATTCGAGTCGCTTTGAACAGAGATTGCCAGTAATTGATGGCTCGATCATGTGGAGTCAAGTGGTTCCCAATAACCCCACGATGTAGGTAATAGCCTGATTTGATGTCGATTACTTTCGCTGTTGTCGAGGTCTTGATTTCGGCCAGTAAATAAAATTCGGGAGATAAATGAGTCGATTTATTGAAATGGCGATCAGGGAAAGCCATGAGCAACACAAAAGCTTCGATGGGATTTCGAGTCTGTTTTATTTACCCCGAGTACTTACCCCGGGATGTTAACCGTATAAGTTTCTCGCGAAAGAGGTACAACTCAGAGGAGGGGAGGCAACCGTAAGCCAAGTAACAAGCCAGTAACTCATTCGCCAATAAATTCTGGTAGAACATCGATCACAATGTTCTATTTTGCTCATTGGTGTTTTTGCCGGCGGCGTTCGATTCAATTCGAGGATGCGGTGAGTCGATATATCTCTCGGGGTGTCATGCGCCGCCAGTAATGGATGGTGGCCGTGCCCCCGGAGAGAGCGTGCCAAGAACTGGCCCCGTCGAGCCCCCCGTTCCTATATCCTCCATCCACCGCGTTAGCGACTACCGAATCTTGATCCTCCCCCGCTTCTACCATCCGTAGAATCGAGCCTGCCAATGGCAGGATCGCTTTTTTGCAACATTAGACCTATGCGCGCGCGCCCTGCGAGCGATAAGGGTCAATATAGAAGGCTTCGTACCTGTAGTGTGTTCTGGGAATTACGTACAAGGTACGCGTTGGTGTGTGGGGAGAATGCGGGAGAAATTCAACCGCTGCATCGAGCATTCAGTTAATTAATTCCATACCTACGCAAACGCACCGCGGAGGCGGAGTGTAGCGGATTAACGCGTTTATAAATCCGTCGCTTGGTACGAGAAAGAGGAATGGGTACGATCTGAACGCAAGACAAACGCCCGTGTAGCGGATTTATGCCGTGTTTGCCACGGCACAAGGCTGCTAATACGGCTTTCAAACAACAGACAAGCCCCGCGCTTGCAACCAAACCCAACAACTACGCTTCGCTCGATCCTCGAACGTCCGCGGGAATGAAACTTCCGCTTGCAATCTAGTTTCGGATAATCCTGATATTACAACGCCCGCCGTCTGCCGTGAGAGCTTTCCGTTAGCGATTGCTTAGTCCTTTTGAAGATGATGCCGCATCGCCTGGCTCTGATCAGCAACGATACCTCCTATGCGGACCCCCATAATCCGAGTCTAGGACAAGATTTATCCCACTGATTCGACGTAGTTAGCCGAACCGGAAACTCGACGGGCTACCTAGACTGTCGCCTTCGTTCTGAGATACAGCCGCCGCACTGTCCTGCAGATACCCACGACGCGATACCAAATTTACCAGTTTCTAAGAGAAACTTCTTTACTTGTTGGTCGCGGTCAATCGGATCAGACCGACACTGGGAACTGAGTAATCTTATCATGGGTGACTTCCCGTCGACAAACAACTATTTCCACGGAGTGAAGTTAATTTCCTAAAGTTTAAGCCCAGGTGCCTGAATGTGACATTGATTGGTACTCCAATCAGTTTTAGGGGGGGACCCACCCGGTAGGAGAGGTTGAACCAAGTTAGAGGGATGCATCCCAGCAACGAGCGGGTCCCTGCTCCAACCCTCTGCAAATCTGGGCTACCTCCGACACCGGCGGGGACAAAATTGAGTCCCTCAGAGGTGATTATCATCCGGTATAGCCGGGAAAGGGGGTTGGAATGAGGGTTTTTAGGAACGGGTAAAACGAACCGCTCCTAACCATTCTTTTTCTGCGACGATGCTCCGGCAAGATTGCTTTTATAAAACCCATTTTTAATAACGCCAAGGTAATCTCAGTTCGGCACAACCGCGGTTGCCACGGAAAACCCAACGCGAGGCCCTTACTCCGAACCGTAATGAAATTCTTCCATGCAACACACTGATATTCCTGTCAGGGGTCGTTCCAGGTTCAGTCCTAACGTGACACGCGTGACACGCATCACAAATTTGTACGAATATTTGATCGTCTCGCGTCTCCGGATTCACTTTTTCACCGAGGGGAATTGCCGACTTTTTATTATTCTATAAATTATTCCGGCCTCGGTATCTTCTCAGATAGTTCGGAATCAAACGAGTCTCCTGAAATGTCTTAAGAGTTCATTGCGATGCTAGATCACTCGAAAAACGTCGCGGTGGCGATAAACTCCTGTTGGTGGCTGACGGTATCAGGCGCTATCTCTTCCCGGCAGCAGGAACAACTCCAGGAGGCGTAGGGCATCGCGCCAAACCAGTTTTAAATGCGCTCTTAAATTTCACCAAGTTCCGACCCGTAAACCATCTCAGTGACTCGGTCGCGTCATCCCCTAGCTAGCCGTTCCCTAGGAGATTTCCGGGACACTTAAAATGCACCTAGATAGGTATCCACTTGTATTACCGAAAACGAACCAAAGTGCATGGCTGCACCCTGAGCGAGCGAATACGGTCGAATAGACTTCCGCTATTAGAGCATTGGTTTACTTCTTCCCTTATGCCCCGAGATAATGGACACTATTACCTTAACGAGGCCCCAGTCTCTTAGTCGGTAATTGCTTAGAGATATCCAGAAGCCGGTGTCTAGTATTGCGCCCAGACCCAGACGCCGTTACTACCGACGGGGCTAGTTGCCCGTTCCATGCTTGTTATTGTTATGGTTTGTGGCATTAAGATGTATACTGCTATGGACCGCTATAGAAGCTGTACAAACGCTCTTTATGGCTATGTAGACCGCTGTCTACACATGTGTGTACCTACCATCCGTACTACATCCACATTCACGTGGTAAAAATGTGTCGGTGAAACCACGCTGCGGACCTTTTCACACACATGATACAATATTGGTCTTTGTGTATAATATCCCCGGCACGTACCGTTCTCCAAGCGCTACACTATGGGGGAGCACCGGCAACGATTTCATTACTTCGGCCTCATGAGTGAAAGCTCTTATCACCACCGCTGAGTCCTCGTCATTCAAGGTCAAATATCTGCACAAGACGTCCAAGGTTCGCAGATAAAGACAGTTCCACAGAAATCTGGATCATTTACCAAAGGCTTAGCTGATTTCACAGGAACGGCACCACGTGGCTACGAATACAGAGCATATTCCAAAAAGTGCACATGACTGCGGTATATTTATAAATTTATGACAGTGTCTTTTCATCTTGCTTCTGTTTGAGCTCCGTCAAAGTGGATTCCGTGTGGTTTTGTAATACACGAAGACATCGGATCACAGCAGTGACCAAGTCTTCGTGGTTGACTTCACGAGGTAATCAAGTGAGTCGAATTGGGTAGATCGAAACGGTCTGGCGCCACAAGTCTTCATTCAATGTTGCAACAGAATTTGAACTTCGGGATCCGAATCAACGTGGGTTCAACAAACATGAAAATGTCCTATTTGTTTCTTCGCGGAGATGATGCCCGGTTATATGTGGTCCTCTATCGTCGTCGAGCCCCAACGAAGAGCATGGACCATCCCCTGGGCAGCAAACCCGCGCTAGGAGGACCTCTGTTGGTTTGATAGCTGCTAGCCGCCGACTGGCTGTTGCTGTTGCACGACCGCGGCATTACCTTCGCGCCATTAACTCGCGAAACTTTCCGCTTGAATCTTGTTCTCGACTCGGCGGGCCTCCTACCCTCCCTTTATACACGACCGAAGAGATCCCGATAGTTTGCTAGTGGTGTGCTGGCTACAGGGTTGAAGGGGAAGGGTGCCGTATTTGGAGCCAGAATCGAGTACATCGAAGTCCGTTTGGAAGTTATCAGGGTATATGGACGGTAGTCTGCTTTATAAACGGAACTGACCGGATGTCTATGACGAGCCGTGCCAAAATCCTGTAGCTCATTTCTCTCCCCTATGCGAAGTAGTTTTTTTATTCCTTCTATTCGCTCTTGGTTAGGGTTGGTTAACGTCGAATCGATCCTCCTTCGAAAAGCTCCAACATCCCGCAGCCTATGCGTAGTTCCTTCCATCCCTTACTTTTTCCTCGCAACTCGCTTTGCGGGGGTCGAGGATCGCGTGGCTCCGATTTACCGCTAAGAAAGATGGAATCGACATTTTACAACGGTGAAGAAGAGGAGGGTGAACATTTCGGGATCGAGAAACTCGGGAAAAGTTTACTGAAGTTGCCGCATCTGCAGGCGCAGTTACAACGTAGGTGTATATAACCGGCGATGCTGATGGTGTTGGTGTTGGTGGTGCCGCCCGACGACGGGCTGTTGGTGAATTCGGCGTGGCGAATAAACTGCCGTCTCATTTGGCGTGCCACGCAATCGATAGCGCCTCCGGGTCCCGATGGGGTCCCCGAGGGGGCCCTGGGACTCCCGACTCCCTAGCGGGAGCCTCCTCGTCCCAAAGGACAGACATTCGGCATGCTTCGAGACACTCGTGCTCCGAATAATTCCCCGTTCCGTCTCAACCCCCGTCCAGTCGCTTCTATTCCACCCCCAGGTCGACGGTCTCTCTCTTTCATACGGTTATCAAGGTGCTTTTCTCACTCTCTCCCTCTTCCAATTTCTCCATCCTCCTCTCCGGCTCCACTGTCGATCTTCCTCTCGCCCCTGAGCTCTGTTTATATCTTATCCCGAGTGGGCCTATACGGAGAACGTTCAAGGAGGGCTGCGAGGCTGCCAGAGTTAATCAACCATATGGAGCCCCGATTGTATTAGTCGGATTTTATCGAGTTTTCTACTAACGGGGTTATCGACTCTCCGTCTTTTTCGGTTCGCTCGTATGCTTTCAACTATATTTTTTTTCATTCTACCTACGGATGACTCCGCTCACGCTATACCTATCCGTACCTATTTGAGTTTTAGTCTCCTGACAAATGAACGAAATAAAGTGACACAAATTAAACGTATACGGTCGGAAGGTTCCCTGTAATTTTTTACTGCAATTCGCGAAAAGATTTTCAATTTGCTATCACGGTGTTCGGCAGGGGTCGAGGGTTTAAAATTCGATAGTCACACGGCAGGCAGACAAAGGCATCCTTTGACCATGTTTTCCGGTTCGCTTCCCCCCGATCTTTATCTCTTTAGCTCTTTATCTTTCTCGGTTGTTCGAAGCGCTCGTGGGCAGCCGGTGGCAGGGGGCGGAGAAGTTGTACTTTTTTGATGTGAAGTAGCAGGTATTACTCCGCAATACGCACCAGTGAGTAAACCGCAGTGACTGGCCTTCGCTGCCTGTTATCCACAGTACGCAGGCATTCTCTCCCCGGTTATTATGCGATTTCTAATTAATTTACGGACTGAAAATGTTCTGCTCTTGCTGGCAGGCATAAAACGAGAACACTAGCCAATTAACAATGCGAACATGACACCGCGCCGAGGCAGGGCCGAAAATGTGTACAGAACCAAAGCCTGCAGGCTCTGAGTATTTAAATTCCATTATTCATAATGCATGAAGGTTTTTTTATTCCGAACTTTCTTCCGAATTAAACAAACCCTGGGCGTTATTGTTTTTTTTTTCTTTTTACACATTTCACATTTGCCATAAAGAAGCTGAACTAAAATATTTTAAGCCTGTGTTGAGAAACGCCTGAAAATTTTGGTGGGCTTAGATTTGCTCGCAAGCTTTGTTAAAAAAAATACCAGAATTATAAACAGCAGACATTAATATTCGCTTTTGATGGTGAATTTTTATCAGAATAACCAAGTACCTTACTGCAAATTGAAATTCCCCCCTTTGCCTTGTCAAGGGTCTACAGATATTTAGTAACGCTAATTGCAATATCGTGCTGAACCCGACACGTCAAAATCATTCGTACTCGTAATTATTTCGGCATTCGTGTGGCTCGCTTCATTATTAATTATGTGTTTCTATTTCTGTTGTAGGTAAGTGCTGCATAATACCAGACGATTTCTTCCCATGTAAGTACACCAAATCCGAAAATTATCTGTATAATTTGAAAAGGTTGAAAAAAGACTTGTAAGATTCTCGTTGAATTCGATGGAACGATTATTCCTGTTTGAGTTCGTATAACGCAGCCACGGGACACGGGTTCGTTCAATCCGAAGGAAAATATATGCAAATGGTGGGTGGAAATGGTCTCTACCAAAAGAAAAGACGCGGGCATTATGGGGGATACCGATTATCGCGTCGTTATCTGAATTCTTCAGAAGCTGAGGTATGGATCGAGCGTGCAAAGGATCCGAATAACATTGGGCTATTCCGAACGATGAGAATCCGATACTATTCATGCTCGATACTCTGTAAACCAGAAACCCCAACCCCATTATTTCTCGCGTAGCATCAACTGCGGACGTGTTTCACGTGAAATATTGCATGTTGGTACAAGGTGTTGGATACACGGCCAGCGTGACATGTAATAACCGTGAATTAAACCGCGTGAATATCACCCCCTCCCAGCCGGTGAAATCTTCTCCCCTAAAATTCACCTGACCAACCTGACATGCATAAAAAATAATTTCCACTTCCGTAATCCATTGAAACGGTATATTGTTTGTTGAGGGGCTGCTTTTCTCTACCCCCCTGTAAATAACCGCTACATCACGACAATGTTAACGAAGATGAAACGCAAGATCTTTTTTTCATTTGCGTGCAGAATACGCGGAACAGTAATTGACTTTGTTTCCAATCTAGGGTTGTGTCACGATTCATGAAATCTTAGGATGTTTTTTTTCTTCCAACTGATTCAGATTCATACGTGCAACGACGGCTATACGGTCGACAAAAGTTTCCTAACACTGTGTAGGTGGAAAAGTTTTCAAGCCATTTCGCACGTACAAGTTTTGTTCTCCAATTACGTATTAATGAAGACTAATAGCTTTATCGTTAAGCTATAAAATCTCATATACAGAACGGTGGAGAGAAAAAGGATGAAAGTTGGTACTTGAGACAATTTAATTACAGTGAATAATGCTTGAAAAATATCAACCCTTCCTGATCACATATCTTTGTTTGTGTAGAGAAATATAACTGACGGTACCCATATTGTAACCCATAATATTCGCAGTAGCCCATCGGATGAACAAATATTTTCTATAGATATGCAAACTTTGTGTACATGATATGTAGGCATAACAAGCGCTGATTAAAAGCCACACAGGCATGTGAATGAAGGCACGGTTTTCGTGATAAGTCTGGAACACGCCACATCAGAGTGAATAATTTTCGAACAATTTCTGACGTATTGGAAGGGCCGGGATCGATTATTGATAATAAACAGTCCCTGTGAGAGATTTTTTTTCTCTCGAAATTGTTCGTTCATCTCAGTTCCGACGCTCAACCAAGTGATAAAAATAATGAGCTATAATCCTGCATGAATAGTTGTAAGCTGTTATAATGATCTCCTGAAGAGAAAAATCAATGTATAGCAGAGTTCTGACCCGGCAGTAGTTGACTCTGTTATTCGTACGTTAACTTTGCTTCAGCAACGTCGAAACTTTTAATTGCAAGTTGTGGGGGTCCTGAACCTCATTTCCCAAAGGAGATATCTGTACACGAATTCATAGGATACCGGAAATTCCGGGAACACAGGAAATTTGTCCCAATAACCCAACATGTCTGTGCATGAATCTTATTCAGGTCATATTACCTGCGAGAAAAGTGCTGAAACCTCATTTCGTTGTTCGAAAAAATATAAGAGTCACTCAGGTGCAGTTTCATCCGATAGCGATTGATCGTATCAGCAAGCTAATCATTGCAGTACGAAGCCTATGAATTGCTTTTCTCAAAAGTATCAATTTTCAATGTAGACTTCTGCACCTTGAGTGATAAGTTCCCATAGAGTATATAGCTTGAATTAACAGTTTCACAGGAATAGTAAAACTGGCATGGGGTCCGAAGAGGTGGCAACTACTTCTTGCTATATGCGCAGTAGTCGCGCGAGTAGCAAGAAGAGAATGAGGTTAGGTTTGTTACAGCCGTGTAGTAAATTGGGCGATGAGAGGGTCATTAGATGGGACAGCGCATCAGAGGCTCCATATTTTTTCGCGAAATAAACAAATCTGCAAATGTAACAAGAATCCGCTTACAGTGCATCGAAATACAAGATTGAAGATTGACTGAATATTTTTGAGTAGTAAAATGATATACGAAAGAGTTAGAGGCAGGATAATCTCTAAAGAAGAATGGTATAGAATATCGTACCAGAGGGAAATAAAGTTTCGCAATAACTCTTTCATTTATTGCACGTGGATTCAAAAATCTCCAGGTAGCTCGAGCCGTGCAGCGTCATAGACAATCGCAATATTACTTGATACATGGCGACAGTGCAATTGGCTAAAGGTAAATAAGACAGCAGCTCAACAAAAGGCCTGCCTGCCTTGCCTCCCTTGCGTCTGGCACAGGGAACGTGAATCGGCGGGGCTGAAGGTCTGACGGTCTGGTGCTATGCCTGAGGCACTGTCTCTACTGTATCTCGTTCCCAAGTTGAACGTACTACGAATGTCGCTATACCTATATATTAAATAAATATAACTACCGTTGGTACAGATCTTCCCCCTAGTTCTGAACAATAAAAAGAAAGGTAGTAGTAGTTGCGCTACTGTCGTTTGCCAGACTAGCAAAGCCATATTCTCACACGGTGCTATTCGTGACTTCGGATATTGAAAAACTCCACGAATCTTATTTCGTCGGATAAAGAGAGCATGGCATGGAGTTGATTATTTTAATTGTCACGGTAAGCTCCGAAGTACGTCGTGGCTGCAGGGTGTTAAGTTGTTCAATTACGTTGGACTAATTTAACGGTACAAGGAGTGGAAATAATTGACCGGAAGAAGCCGGGTTGGTCGTGATTAAAATTCGAGCTGCCTCGTCCTGTTTTCATTGCTATTTAAAAATTTAGAAATCTAACGAGAATTGAAAAGTAGCGTTCTTTTTTTCTCTCATAACAAAAGTATTTTGGTTTGAGCTTGAACGGAATTTTTCCACGGAGTATAAGATATCCGATCTGGTCTATGTAAGCAGAACGAGGTTCTCGTGATATGCATCGGGTTTTTAAACCGAACGATAGAAATTCTGGAGGGAAGAAAACCCCTCGATGCAGGAATAATCCGGCTTGGAAAATATTGAGTTACTTGCGAGTACCTACTCTCTACAGGAGGGAGGAACTCGAAGGATGGAGAGGATAGAATATTGGTAAACACTGAGTACTCCGCCCATTCTTTTCGCATCCGAGGAGGATGATTCCATAATCCAAATACTATAAATACCTGGTTGGCTTCTGGCTGCTATACCAGACTAAAATCCTGCCCTGCGCTCCAGCTCCAGAGATAAGAGATTTGAATGAAGAGAAGACCAAACGTCCGACTGAGCTGGTTTCGAACGGCATCTGCGCGTCTGATTAATAACGTGAGATAAGTTCCTCGTTCTTTTCGAATACAGCGTATGTAAAAATTTGTACGTATACATTGAGCCAAGAGGGGTTGAATAATGACATGCCAGTGTCGCGTGGAGGTGGATGCCAAGAGCCTGGCTCGAGTATATCACGTCGTGCCCATATTATACGCTGGTTCTACGGGAAATAATAATCATAATAACAATAAAAACGATAATATTTTCACGTGTATCATTGAATAAGACTTACGACATGGAGGAAGATACCGTGGATACCACCGACACAGTGGAAGAGGGAGGAAGCGCTGTGAGATCGCGAATATTTCTTCTTTCGAAATACTAGACCATATATCTCAGATATTTATAGTCGAAATTTTTTTCATGGCTCAGTTCTGTTGCTGAGCCGAATTTACAGGGTCTTTACACAGTAATGTTCTGCTCTAATTATATGATCAAATCTCACAGGGAGCCCGCCGATCTTGATCGGATCTCAAAGATCAGCTATAGATATTAGATATTCTTTTGATTTGAATCGCAAAAGCTTTGTACAGTCGTATAGTATATGAATCTCTGTTCAAAGATAAATCAATCCAAACAAATGCAACTGATTGAAGATAGATGAAAGCGCGAGAAGAGTGTGAGACTCCATGGAAAATATAAAATCCATCAAAACACGGTTTCGATTAGCTTTGAAAATGGTGCAAGGTACCGGAGAGTAAGGGATGACGATTTCTCGAATCAGACCTCGATTGTATATCAATGGATCTATTTTAATCTCGGTTCCTGCTTTTATCGAATGATGCCAACGCTTCGATAAATCCGGTATGTTATTGAGGCTGTCCGCCACAGTTCGATCTCTCCAAGTTTGGCTGACTAACGGAATAGAAGAAACGTTCAGTGTTATTATCATTTCCGGTTCGTCGTCACGGTTCGGCAGAAGGCACGAAATCGATAGAACAAAAGCTTCAGCAAAAATCATACCGAAGAACAGTCTCCGAATTTGCACTAATTAGAAAGCAGTAAAAAAAAATTGAAGCGACGTCGCAGGGAAAGTGTGATTACCTTTTTTCGTCTCTATCCAGCGCAAAACCGATATTTAACGTCCGATAACGTCGGGGGATTGCGTCCTGTGCAAGTAAAAGTGGTTAACGCAAACGAATGTCGCGCCAGGGACGGAGATCTCCAGTTGGGGGTAACCGTTGGTGTCCTGCAGGGAGTTGGGCATGGTATTTTTTTTTCCACCCAGTCACGTCGCTTATAGGGCCTCGGTGAGCTGAGGGAACGTAATAAAATGAAATGGGTCTGTATAGTCAGCGAGTACAGAGGAAATAACGGTTGTCTTATCGACGCTGCTCGACGTTGCGGGAAACGTTTAATTGGGAGTTATTGCCCCTCGTATATTATTCATCATGAATATCGGAGCCAGTGAGATATTCGTTTCATGGTTTGTCAATACCACCCGTACCGCTCTAATTACCGTGAATTATTATGATCGATGATATACCACAGTCACATTTATGTTACCATCCACAACTCCGGTATTAGCAGGGTGACGTAGACCCAACGCGACATTATATCCAAGTTCATCGATTTGGGGAAAGTCTTCTTGACCAAAGCTACTTTTTGGGGCATCACGGTAGAAGCTCAGTTACCCCGTACAAATGTCAGAGTTGGAATCGATCGATGTAAGGTTTGACATTTTGTTTAGAGGTATGTGAGAATCCATTCGCGGTTGTATTCCGTAGCCGAAAGTTGTTGGATGTTATTTCAGGTCTGGCACATAGGAAAAATTCAGTATGTGCTACAGAGCGGAAATGGCAATTCATTCAAATTCAAACGGGAAAGGGTCTTATTTTATTCTGAGTAACTCTTTTAGTGGTCCGATTTTGGCAGCCGTGTCCTCTACGACAACCCCGTCCCGGACGGTATACCTTCCACACCTTCCGCACCATCTAACGGAATACTCTAGCCCGAGTAGAGTGCAGGCAGAGAAAATCCAATTGGCAAATTCCTGGGCGTCACTGGACCGCGAAATGGCTCGGCGAGCAGGCGGCTACTTCCATCCCTTCTGGTGGTAAAGGTGTGGGTGGTTCAGAGCGAGTGTTGGGTTGGGGCTGGAGATCGGGGCTTATAAATTGCATACGATAGCACACTAGCCCATGCGCCATACTAAGATTGCATTTTAGCCTTAACCAATTGATTTCGCTTAATCTTCACCCGCAGCTTTTCTGATAAACCTTTAAAATAGATTGAACGTCATTTGTCCGCGGAGCGTATACGGATATTAAGCGATCGACGTCACTGCTCCGATGAATTGTTCGGTGTATAAAGAGACTCTGCACATAGACGTTCATTCAATCGTTCCGAAACTCTGGACATTGTCATCCCCGGTACCTAATACCAACAACTGTAACGTTGGTTTGTCTTCTCTGACAATAAGCGAAACTGCGAAGGAGGTCAGTCTTCTTCGAACAATCGACAAACTCGACGGAACATCCGATGAAAACGTTCGGACTTGGATACGAGCAAGTACATCGAGGTCGATTTACCGACCCTGAGCTGCAATATGTGATATGAGTATAGGCTACAAATTGTGACGTTTCCAAGACAGAGTGTGCAAGTGTGGTTTCTGTAAGTAACCGAAGAAAGAATGGCTGTCGAGTATCTGGCGGGAATGGAACGGGGAGACATTAATGCAACTTCCGATGAAAGCTAAGAAATAATAGTCATTGTCTGAGCTCTGGAGTAGGAAAGAATAATCGACTAGTCACCAGGCGAGAGGTTGGCGAGAAATTACTGCGAAAAGGTCGCCCGATGCCAGGGGAAAGCTTGCAGTGCAGAGCATAGCATAGCGGAGCAGAGTAGCGGCGTGTTACTCGTCCTCCTTTCTTTCTCCTCGTAAAGTCCACTGGATCTGTTCATAATTTGATTCGAGCCCCGCAGTAATGGGTTTATGATGTTCTATCAATTTCGCGCGAGCTCCCCAGTCTCGGGTCTGGTACCACCGTCTCTCACCCACATATCCGCTCCGAGTCGAAGCTCGTGGTAGAAAACGACTCCAGGGCAGGGTTTGCCTCCCGAGATATTACTCTTCCGATTCTCTCCCTTCCGGCCTTTATTACTTATTTCTTTATTTATAAAGCACCATCAAACATTCACTTAATCCCCGTTCGATTTCGGGATTATTCGTTAGTAACACGTTGCCTTCCTGTTTGATCCTCACTTGGACAAGAATGGAATGAACGAAATCCTTTTATTTGTCAAGACTAAAACATTGCTTCATTCATTGTGGAAAGTGGCTGTCAAAGGTGACGTCTGATGATATCGCGGTACAGTTCGACGAATGAAGCTGCTCCTTTCCGCTTACTTTTGAATTTTTGTTCCAGTGAATATGAAAACTGACCGAAACAGTAGACGATGAAATGATTTTCAATGGTCCCAATATTACTGTAAGTTATATCAATTCACATTCGATTTTCATTCCTAATCACAAAGCTATCGTTCGTGATGAAACCAAATCTAGGACTGATAATTCTCTTCGGGCATTTGGAAATAAGATTATGAGATTGAGAGGTTAGTCTAAAAAAATAAAAGCCTTTTATTATGAGATGAAGCGGAGCATAAAAATGAATTTTGAACATCTTGCGCGTGCAATAATTTGAAAATAAAAGATTGCGTGGAAAGTGCGAAAAGAAGGTGACGTCCGGTAGAGTGCGCATGCGCGTACAAAGCCCTAGAGCGGAAAGTCGATCACTGACAACGTGCGCATGCGCCAGCTTGTCCTTTTGCGTCGATCTCAAACATAATACCTACTTGAGGCACGCTACACAGGTGTTAAAAAAATATAATTCCATTCACCTCGAGGTAGTTTTTTCAAATTATCAGTTTGGTCGACTGATCAAATTTTGCTTATCAAAGAAACAGTATTCTTGATATCCCTGAAATAAATTCGTCACAATTACAACAGCAGCCGAAGAAGTGAGCGACTAAAGTGGCCCCAACCCCCTCACTAAATGTGAAAGCGCTTTATGCAGATTCATAGGCGTCGTAGGTTTCCCAGCTTCTCCGAAGCTCCCGAATTCGTGATGGAGGTTTGGTTACTGGCGGAAGAATGGGTAACCGGTAATTGTAGGTTGGCAGGGATTCAATGTAGGTAAATACGCGATCTACCACCGCAAGGCTTGGCGACACCGGCGTGCGGTCCTCCCGTTTCGAGGACTCTTCCCTGTCCTCTCCTGGAGCCTCGCCTCTTGCCTCTTGCCTCTTGGTTCTTGATTCGTCCTCCTTGGTTCTAGGCTCTTGGCTTTTCTCTCCTTTCTCTTTCTCTCTTTCTCTTTCTTTTTTTTCTCTCCTGCCTGCAAGGCTCCCCTGTTGCCCCTTTGGTAAGGGGCCAAGAAACCCCAATCTGCGCACCGACTTCTTTTTTCGGTCTGTTTCGGATGGACCCAACTTGCGCGCAATCTTTAGGGAGATGAGATCTAAACTCAACATTTTATGGCTAGGGCAGTTTCCAACGCGATGTTTTAACTTCTCACAAACAATTTATAAGTGCTAACCTAACCTAACTCTGCGTTACGAGTCTGCGTATTTTCGTCTCGTCTCGATAAGGAATTGATGAACAAGCAAATATTCCACGAGTCAAAATCTTCTGAAGATATATTTTCGCCATTATTCGCAGAAAATATCACGAGTGGAAAGTTTTCGACCGCGATCCAAAAAAATTTTGCCAATTGGAGACGTGAAAATATAACAATGCTAATCCATTGGCTCTGAAAGAAAAACACCGATCAAATATCAAAAGGTCAACCGAATTATTTGAAAAATGCAGAGATTCGGGATTTTAACGTTGAATATCTGAGATTGGCTTTTCCGGTCTTGCGTTAATGGTATTAACATTCTTGTGTGATAAATTTCAAGGACTTTGGAGGACCGTGTTTATTTCCTAAAGTGTGAAGGCGGAAAATAAGGGTGAAAAATATTTTATTCATCTCAAGAAGTAAAAATAGAAACGTGAATCGTTGAGCCGAGGAATGGATCGTGGAACGAGCGTTTTACCTCGAGAACAGATCGTTGAATCTTGACTTTGCGCGCACGATTTACCGAATTGTTGGTATTTGTCACCAGCCACCGACACGTAACCGTGCGTCAGGACCGCCCCGAATGGAAACCGGCTTTATGCTAAGAAGCTCGAATAAGTTTGCAGACGTCTAACGTTTGGTCTTCTACAAGAAATTGCGACACACTCGCTACGTTCGCTCTGAATACTCTTCTTCCTGACGTCCGTCTTTTCCACTAAATTTATCCCGTGTTTATTCTAGATAAACTTGATCGCTTCGAAGCTGAGAATAACGAGTAGATTTTTCTCGTTCATATATGCCAGCGAACTAAGCAAAACAAATTGGACAGTTTTTATTTTCACAGGAATTTTGGTCTCTCTCACTCCGTCGAGGAAGTTGAAAAGGGGAGACAACTGTAGAATTACCCTATGACGAGCTTCCGCAACTTGCGAGGTTATCCTTTGTCCTATAATACCCAGTTGAGAGTTTCGACTGGTAATTTTCACCGGGTTGCCATCCACCCCCCGCGAATCGACGAGTCTTTTGTCATTCTTACCCCCCCGACGATCGAAGGGCTATCGTCGAAGATTGTTGTTTTCTGACGAGGGAAAACTTTTAATTGAGTAGCTATTCTTTCCAAGAGTAAAAATGTGGGGGAGTAAAGTGAAGTAACGCCGCACGATGGTAAGGCAGGTGGAAAATCAATTGGATATTGGAGATTACGACGTGAGGTAGTTGCTGATTTAAACCGAGAAGGAGAAGGGGATGGACCGCTTTAAAATACTGTCTTCTTGCCACGATCTCAAGGTGTTAGCCGTGTAATTATCAGCTTGAATGAAACTTTAATGCAAATTAGTATTCGAAACAGATCTCGAAGCGCTGGGAATACGAATAACACTGATTCGACCTCCGGTATCCGTGGTGACCCAGTAAAGTCTGGGAACATTGTATCTGCAGTGGAGACTTTATCGCATGCGGAGTACCTACGCGAAGCCAATCGGTTGACGAACTGCAAGCTCCAAGTCCGTGAAAAGTTTTGCTACACTTTCGCGCAGAAGAAACGATTCAATTTTCTACGATTTGCTTTTGGACATTTGTTACGGTTGGTAATAACCTCAGCGTCCGCCGGAGATGAAATCTTCCAGACATCCCAAGCAATCAGCTTTTCAAGTTGCGCGTTCTTGGTTATATGGTACTTTTAGCCAGACGTCTGGATACAGGCCGGTTCCGCGATGTCCTCCTCACTGTGCAGTATATATATCTGTGTTAACTTCGCTTGCGCTACCACCAGAAGCTTGTGTTTGTTGTCCTTTCAACTCTTATGTAGCCGAAGCAACAGCTTGAATGCTCCACAAGGTAACAAAATAAAACTGGACATCAGGTTATCGTGAAGAAGAAGGAATAATCAAATTGTGCGAGGCTTCATCAAATGTGAATACAGTTCAATTTTGCCATCGTTTCTCTGTACCTACTAAAAGAACCTGTTTTTTGTTCGTGGCAAGAATAAAATGGGGCAGCAGCCTTCTTCGTCCTTCTAGTATTCGTGGGTTGGAATGGAGGGCAAGAGGCCTGGTAGGCAAAAGATGGGATTTATTTGGTAAAATCCGTTGCGACGTGTACAAAGCCGAAGCTTCGCTTCCGGGGCTTCACGGAACAACAACGTTGGCTCGACTTTGCGGTTGACAGACGCAAACCGACATACATGGACGTCGGTGGGTATATTTATAGGCCGTTTCCGGATTCACTCGCCGAGGCTCGCTACAAAAGTGCGGATGAAAGTAAATAAAATGTAAAATGGCATAAATCACCATCCGCCCGACTAGCAACGCTGAAGGCATAAGGACGAAATCGCTGCTTAGGAGTTTTAGGCTTTCGCACAGCAGTGCTGATATGTGGTGAGGAGGGGGTCTATTAGAATGTATTATGCATGCGCAATGGCGCGGTCTCCTCCAAATCACTGAAGCCACCGTACCCGGATGAAGGGGTTTGCGGTGACGATGTGGAATCGTGGAAGTCTGCCAACCTTCGGTTCGTGGTCTTTTCGTGGCTTACGATCCGCTCCAATAGATGCTTAAATTCGAGAAGATAAATTGCCCTTGTAAGTTTTCACGCGTACGACTTGGTCGGAATGGGTAAAACCGTATCTATGATCGCCTTTCAGAACCAGAAGAATTCATTACTGAAATAGAAAAACAAGATATATGTTCACCTTCAAATACCTTCAATTTGGTTTCCTCTTTCCCTCGAAATTAGTTCTGCCGCATCTCTGTCTATGGTGCGAGATCGTGGGGGTTCCTAGTTATTCCCAAAGGCAAGTGGCAGTGTCGCAAGGTTAATAGGAGGCTTCTCTTAGGCGAATGACCCCACCTGACCCTGAGACGGCTGTACAGGAAGCGGAGTTGGCAGGTATTGGTACGGTTGACTTACCCGTTGAACACGCGCACGTCCCTTGAGGATGGTCGTAGATGCGGCCGCAGGGTAGAAGCTGGAAGGTAGCATCCTCGGGGGAATCCCTGAAATTTAATACAGAGTCAATTGGAGAACCTAATAAAATTGCTTTCGCCTAAGGCGAGTGGCGCACGACGAATGGCGTTACTCGGGATTCGGGTAGACGGTGGTTCCGTCGAGAAAGATCAGCTTTAAACTCAACCAGAAGCTCGTAAATCAGAAGTAGAGACGAGAAAAAGTAAGGCCTACGTACGATCGCGCATTTAACAAAGAAAATATTCACCTACAGACGCCCCGGGACTCATTTGCATTCCGTCTACGGAGGTATACTACTTATACGAAGGGATAATGAAGCCGAGGTAAAACGGCCAGGAGCCTAATGGAACTCACCCACCGAATAATGAAACTGCTTAGCATTTTTTACAGCAGGGATGAAGATAAAATAATTAAAAACCAACGGGCGTGAGCGAGTCTGAGAGGGGGCGAAGAAATTGTGTCAAGGGGATGAGTCTTCGTCGTTTGTTAAACCTAACTTGATAGGTTTAATATTAGGGGGAAGAAGTCTCTTCCTTGAATCACAAGCCACCTTGATACGCGAAGAATATTTTTGAAAGACTTCATAGGGTTGAAGTGTAATTTGATTTGAAATTGAGAGAATCGTTGTTTGTTCAGATCTTCACCTCGATTTGTATTCTCTGTATGAGATGACCGCTGTAAACCAAAGAGTTGGCAAGCCGTTCCGTGCCAAGATTCGAAAGGACACCCCAGGACGAGATGCCCATTACTATGACGCACGGATATGTCTTCTTTTATTTCACAGTTGGAGGTATTTACGATAGTTTCCCTAAGCGTCGTAGCTCTTGAGGATTATTTATTTGCCAGGTTTCCGCTGAACTCCTTTTTCCGGTACTGCCGGATACCCGCCCCCGGTAATGCTCGGCTCTGACTGGCGAGCGGACCTCCATATGAGTGCACACTTACCTACATAGATTTGAACAAGCTGGAGAACCAGGAATCCAGCAGTAATAGAAAATAAATACGGAAAATTTTGAGAATGAACACGTGGTATCGAGGGAGATATATATATATTCTAGAACTCCTCGCGATTATCGACGGAAATAGATCGCCGTATAGTAGCATGAGTTTAAATTTGGAATTCAGACGGAACCAATAACACGTGTGGGAATAATATGCTGGAATTCCCATCTCAAGGTTTCTTATTGGACGTAACATGACATCGTGAGGTTCTGATATCAGATTTTATGCCGGATTTAACGGTGTGAGATTTTCATATTCCTCAAGTTTTCATCAAATTCAACTGCAAGTGACGTCTTGCATGATCGTGTGAAGCACGTACCCGGGGATGAACGCCTCACCGAATGAACGAGTTAAATTTAGAATGTAGCACACGGTACTTCAATTGATTTTGCCTCGTTGACTTGAACGTTGCTGTTATAAATGTTCAACTGTCAGTATTCATGCGTATTGTAACGAAATCACATGTTCACCCATTTCGCGTAACGTATTTACATACCACGTATATCTATAAGCACGGGCCTGTACCTATACACACAATGCCAATCCAAATCATAAATGTGGAGTCTCTCTTAACGTGTCATAATATGTATAACATCATCCGCATTGCAAAATGATACCTTTACGTATGCATATACATCCCCAGTATATGCAGATCATGCAATAAATTCCAATACTAGAGTACTGTATTTAGATTACAAGTGGTGACATAAATCAATGAAGTAGGCTTTAATTACCCCCTGAATACTAATTGCATAGATTCTGAATATTTCTATCAATATGACCATTCCACCATGTATAAATTATCCAATTTGACCAGCAAACAAACTGCGCTCTTTTCGCTCATTACCACAAAAAAAAGAGATCTGAAGTTTCATGCTGATTATAGGAAAAGAAAACCTGTTCGCGAACAGAAAGATGTTTTCAGTTGGGACCGAGGGGTTAACCACTCGTCCGTCGACCGTACACCTGACTTCAAGATTTCAAGACTTCATGAAGTGAGCTGACTTCAACTGACTTCAACTGACTTCAGCTGACTTCAAGTGACTTCAAGTGGATTCAACTGACTTTCAGCTGACTTCTGCTGCTTACTGACTCGTGACTTCAGCTGACTTCAACTGACTTCAGCTGACTTCAGCTGACTCACTGACTTCAACTGACTTCAACTGATTTCAGCTGACTTCAAGTGACTTCACCTGACTTCAACTGACTTAAAGTGACTTCAGCTGACTCCAAGTGACTTCAAGTGACTTCAGCTGACTCCAAGTGACTTCAAGTGACTTCAATTGACTTCAACTGACTTTCAGCTGACTTCTGCTGCTTACTGACTCGTAGTTCAGCTGACTTCAACTGACTTCGAGTGACTTCAGCTGAATTGAGCTGACTTCAACTGACTCACTGACTTTAACTGACTTCAATTGACTTCAGCTGACTTCAACTGACTTTTCGGCAAGGTGTACACCTGACTTCAAGAGTGGTTAACCCCTCGGGACTCACTTTTCTTTTTGCGTTTGAGATAAGGAAAATGAATTAATTTTAATCAAATTTTTATTTATTGAATTCATGTAACTTTTTTTTTCACATCTCTTGCTAACACACATTCACAAATTTCCTTCCTTGAGTTCAATCATTTTCCATAACTGGTATAGTACCTACTGGTATGGTTCGAAGGTACCGGTTGCAGCTTACCGCTCTCCATGACTGATCTCCACCAGGATGCTGACAACTTTTCAGTTCTGGTTCTGTTAGGATCGTTGAAATCGACACTGACAAGGCCGAATTTTACCGTAAAAGAATTGAAAACCGCGTGATAGCTTATGATTTTTTTCACAGATCGCTTTTTTTGGATACCCGCTAAATAATTCAAACGAGTCTAACAGACTCCATATGCGATAACTCCTGATGTTACAGCTGTATTGTAAATTTCTGTTGTCACACGGCTGTTAATAATGCCTCCAATTAGTCTTTATAGTGAAAGTCGATTCTTCCGTAATCCATGACTTCGCCGTCATCAGAGTAACCATTTTCCAAAATCCTGACGGGTGGATTTTCGTACTCCTTGTTTCAAGTTAGCATGTTGGCCAAAATTCACAGAAGCCTTAAAATTACCTTGCAAGGATCACATATTAAGTGACTGCAAGTATTATGTGGCTGCAAATTATTTCATAAAAAGAAACAACTCATGCTTCTCTTTTTGGATGAGGTGAATAAATCTATTCAACACATGCGTACGCTTAGCTCGAACTGCAAGGCCGCGTGTCCCGAAGACAATGTCAACGTCTCGGGAAGGAATCCTAAGTGGTCAGAAACCACCGTCTCACTCGCACGTACTACTCTCACTGAGAGGTGCATATGCGAAGACGCTTCTAGCGTCAGTTAGTAAGAGACATTCGGACAGACAACACGTAACGCATACATACTTTACGCAATCTACACATCTTGTAAAATATTTTGAATACATATAGTAATTATAGACAACTGCGTCGTAATTATTTTTAAGTAGTGTCAGGGTCCTCACGATATATCCCTACACATCTAACAATAGGAATCTCAGAAAATGACATGCGAGAATCAACGATAGTTCTCCTAAAATTGCGCTAACACTTTCATCTGAGAAATTTGATCGACTTATTCGAAACTGGACCGGCAGCTGGGAATTTCTGTTACGCCATCATTACCACTTGTTATTATTCAAACATCGACTATGTCACATGGATAGGCGTAAAAGTTCTGGTTTCGCCTGAGGTCATTTTCTTCTTGGACCAATAATTGACAAGCCACGTTCCAATTTTCAGGCACATACACCTACTACTATTTCGATGGATTAACGTATGGTGAATTCTATCCCAATTCCACCTACATTCAGTATCAACGGTATGCTGTAACTCCATTATTATATTGTGCAGCCGCATTTAATTTGAATATTTTTCTATATATGACTTACGCATGTCAATATAACAAAATGAAGGGTTCCTCCGCACGAAAAACAGAACATTATTGTAAAAACCAATTATCGATACCTTCTCCTAATCACAGCCAAAGAACTATTGACCATTAGCATATCAGTTGCTGAACAGTCAATTGGACCGTGCTATATTGGTGAAACTATCGGGTAGCACCGCCACTTGTCCCATAGTTTCCACGTGTAGTATACTATACTGGTCAATAGGTTACACGAGAAGCGATGCTTGATAGTTTTTACTCGTGGTAGAGTCCAGTCTCCAGTCGAATAAATGTTCCACGCGATTCGCTTGTCCGATACGCTTTGAGAGAGGGAAGAGTGACGGGTAGTGCGTTGTAGGATATTCACACAGGTCTAACATTGAACAACAACTCGAACTACTGCCACTACTGGAATTTGAGCCGAACTTCGGAGTTTCTCGATAATTTTCTTAGCAACTATTGATTGCTACAATAGTTTTTTTTCCATACGAGCACCCAGTAATGCCGAATGATCAATATTCTTCGATGACATATATATTTTCTTATTTCAGCAAAAATAATATATATCCATGATCCAATCATAAATCGTTTGTTACAACCAGTTGAATCACTTGGAATATGAAATACAATTCTGGGCACATCTTACGTAAGATTTTCATTTGCATTCCATGCGTGAGTCAGCCGTACACATACAGCGATCACTTCAGAAGCAATGTACGTGAAAATCAGCCCACACCCCACTCCTTACTGTGCGTTGTTGGGCAAAGTTTTTTCAATGACTTATAATTCACGTCAGAGTCGATCATGCGAAATGACAACTTTTGTCATAACTTATTGAACATTTGATGGATTTATCCAATATTACGTAACATTTCCTGCATGGGGTGGAAGGGGGAGTGCCAGTAAGTGCCAATGATGTACAAGTACAAGATAATAATGATACTGTGATAAATAACTTGCGAGGCGCTATATTTTCCTGTGATTTCACAAGCAAACCCTCGCTAACTTGAATTCAATTGGACACCATAGAAGGCTAACTTCCCACGTGCTCACTGTAAGCTACGTATTTCATACTCTACAACTCTTTGTCGCACGAATCAACGCTTAGAATGATGAGACATTTAGACTACTTCAAATTCGGATTTTTCCATGAAAATATCGAGGTAACAGAAATCAAGCACAGAGTGTGACGAATAGAAGAAGTTTTCGATATTCACGCGGGAGAATTGAGTGTATTTTGCAATTAGACAGAAATGGTACAAATTGAACAGATATTGGCGAATAGTGAGGTACGCGAAGGCAAGTATCGCCCTATATACCCGTACTCTTAACAAAAAGCTACGTAACAGGTTTAGTTTTATAGAAATCGAGTACATGAAAACGTGCAAATATGAACTAACGATACTTTTGAATATACATTTGGTTTCATAAATACGTACATACGCGATAGCTTCGATACTGATTTACTCCAGTATTCCAACTCTGATTAAACGCAATTAGACGAGTCAATTTCTGGTAAACATTCAACCCACAGTAAATACCGTGTATATATAGACATAAAATTTTTACTGGCAAAATACATGCGACCATATACCACGTACCTACCCCACGTATACTACATGTATGAAATGTTTATAGTAGCTAGTTAAAATTATTCCCCAGGTGAATGCACAGCCCCTAGGCTATTACTTGGCCGGTAAGATAAGCTTGCAACTGTTTGCGCGTTAGTGAAACACAAAAAAGAAAAAAGAATGAGAAAAAAACGTACGCAGTCTCAGTTCTTGAAAGATAGACGTATGATATATGCATGTATAATGAACGCGAAACGTACGTGGTTAGGAAGGGCGAAAAAGAGTTGACTATGACGACAGGCACAGGTGATAGTTACGTAGATGAAAGAGATAAGGTGTCTTTGTTTTACATATTGACTCGAAACCACCAGGTAGAAACTATTGCGCAAAGAAATGACACTAATATATCAGTTTTATGTTCTTCATGTTGTGTAGATGATGCTCGAAGCCACATGGCACCCACGCCGGGTAACTCACCCATATTAACCCTTACGACCGGTTTTAATTAATCAAGCGCATTAATATCCTATCTATGGACTGTTTATTTCACCTTCGGGGTGATTCGAGGCTCGGTTAGGCGCGATGGAATAAAATTCTAACCTAGGGGACGCTGTACCTGCACGCAATGCGTCGAGACGAACGGAACACGCAGAGGCTGTTGCACACGCACCCTGATCGATCACCGCGGCGTAATGCGCTAAACTGTTTGCCGGGTTTGCCAAGTGACGTCAGTCACTCGAAATCGGGACTCGAAACTGTCTGAAATACCAGGTACTTGAAATTTTAGCAAAGCCGTAGCACATGCGATGGAAAGGAAGAGGAAACGCGAAATATTATAGAAGGGGCAAAAATATATTTGAGAGAAATTTCGGAACGCATTATTTGATGAAATAAATTACCTAAGTAACATATTTATTATCCCCTCTTCACAAACTCCCATGAGTCTGAGAATGAGAATGAATGTCCAGTTTGTGGGGTGCGTTTTCCTTGCTTCGGGTTTTACGGTTAGATTTTTGGTCCACTAGAAAGAGCCGGTCGATAAGGGTTTCAGTTTCGGGTCCGTTTATAGTCTAACCCGATGATAAGTCACCGCGGATAATAGGGATACAGATACGTAACAGTGATGCAAGGGCTCTGGGGGCTGGTCGGCTGGACAAAACTAAACGAACCAACCTCGTTCGCCCCTTTTCCCTTTTTCCCTTTTTCCCGTGTTCCCCGTGTTATGGGTGTACCTAATTATTTCCCACAAAACCATACAATTTAGGCTACATTTGTTCACGAGGGTCAACAACCATTTCCTCTCCAAACGTAATATCGTAATCACATCTGTGTTACACTCCTGTTTCCGTAAACCCCGTGTAGTTGTAAACTAATTAATCTGTACCCCGTGGATTTATTCAATTTTTTTCTTTTACAACATTGTTTATCACCCCAGTCGTATGTCAGTTGTCGTATCGCGTTTCTGTGTATCGTTCAATAGTTATTCAAGGTAATGTAACGGAGGTAATGCGGTCGTATTAAATGTTACATGTGGCATTTGCGGTCGAATTAAATTACGGGTCAGCATATAGGCATAACGAATAAGTAAAACAGCACGGATGCGTTTGCATTGCGTGTATTTGGTTGCGTGTGTACATGCCGTGGCTTGCAGCTGCTAGGATAATGAGTGTAATCACAATCAGCCCACAAACTACACCTTAGGCTCTGCACACTGTAGGTACAGACTTATTTAACACTAGATATGATTGGAAAAGCATAGACTATCGCAACTCTAATTTGCGTCAGGCTTATTCATGGATTAGTTCCCACAACCCCGCGTCTATTGAACTTGCAGAATGGCTTTTGCTGTAATGATTGGATGTACCTAGGGCTTTATCAGGGAACTATAATTGTCAAAAGTTCCCGGAACGTAGGTTTCAAATTCAATCAAAAATCTTGAGGGTACAATGAATTCTCGGGGATTTTAATTCGATTAAAGATGCGCTTTTTGTTGCGAAGTTTCCGATTTCCATCAATTAAACCCCGTTGTGAATCATTCACTGCAGTCGTTCATTCGCAAAGTTGCAGAACTCGATTATAATTCTATCAAACATCCATACTCGAGAGATAAGGGTGCATTTGCATGCACATAATTAAAATAATTGACTCCTTGTACAACGATTAGAGTTGCATCAGGGTATGAGACACGCACGTTCAATATGCAGTAAAAGGAAATTAACGGTAACAAAAGGTGCTGGATAGCTGGTTTCACCTTGTATTTCAGACACTGTGTTATTGCGATACAAATAACCCCAGAATTCGTGGTCTTTCTCCGAGTAGCCGGCTCTTTCTTCCTTTCTTAAAGGTGAAACGTATTGTTGACGAAACGTAACTTTGCCGACACTATTACCATTTTTTTTCTTGTCTTACCGATTTCGTAATTTTCTTTCTCGCTTACCAATCTCACCTAACTCTCTCCTTCTCCACTTACTCGAGTTCGCTCTAAGTTTTTCTCTATGTATCCTTCCACCTTTCTCTCCACCTCATCCTCAAGGTTCCATTTTCTCTCAACCCTTGTTATCTCAGCCAAGTCGGGCTGATCTTCACCGTTAACCCCGGTGTCATTGTAGAAAATAAAGTTCCCGGACCAGCTCCGGATTCTGATTAAAAGTTGCTCGATATTAAGCGATGACGTAGAGACTATACCGAGGCTGTGTTCACTCGTGCGAGGAAAATGTATGGCTGAAATATATCTTACAACATCACTATGCAGACTGCGAAAGGGATGAGTTCGCTTCAAATGGTTGCACACTAATTTTAAATTCCTAGGATTATCCTTCCGTTGTGCAGAAACATGTGAAAACTTATGCTACATCTTTTTCGATAGTTTGCCTTGTTTACTTGTTCAGTTTACCGCCCTCTGACAATTCCAGTGCCAGGATTAACCTGGCGAATTTATATTGAGATTACCTTTTTTTCAAATCATGCATCAATGACAATGTTTCTTATTATCTGTTTCAGGTAAGCACTATATGGCATTTTTGGAGTTCTGGCGCAAATCCCTGGACGACAAATTCGTAAGTGAGAATTAAAAAAAAAACAACCACGTAATGTACATTGGTAGCGACGACAGTCAACAAACACCGTTGCCTGCAGTTGTCAGTTCGTTTTTAAATTTCACCAGTTACTCCAACCACAATGCAAAATCGTCAGTCTCGAGCACTATTTTTTGTAGGTAAAAGACTGACTCATCGTCAGTCCCTTCGAGCATCGTAACCGTATAATTGAACGCTCATCCTATTGAAGAACTACGCGATCGCGTGACTAATCAATCCGATTTTGTTACGCGATTGCGGTATAAATCTGGGCTTAAACTTTTTTATCCTACCAAAGGGATGCGGGACCGGGGTGGGCGCCAGAAAAACAAAAAGAGAGAGCGAAAATTGGCATCCGAGCTAACGAGATATTTCCTTTATATACGAATAAAAGCCGGCGGTGTCGTGGTCCAATGCCTCCGTATATCGCGAACCGCATGAGCATATACGCCAGACGGTGTGTCCGTGTACCCTGCCTAGTTCTGCATGGAGACGGGCATGGGCAGTGCAGTGCAGATACTGTAATGGAGGGTCGTAAGTGGAGGGTTGTTACTATAGTTATATAGGAGAAAGTAAAGTATATTAAGCTCATCGGCATGCAGAGTCCGTTCTCTGGGGCAGCTTAATACGGGGCCGGTCGCCCTCTATCTCGTGCGGATCGCACACCGGTACCGGTACCGGGGCCGCGACGGAAGGGCACGCGGCACGACTGCCGCTGCCCGGGATACAATAATTCTCGAGGGGAACCGTATCTCTTTCCGTAACACAACGCGGCGAAAAAGCGACCGTGTCGCATTGCGAATATTAATGAACTCCAGCCCGCGAGTTCGTCGGTGCACCAGCTACTACACTCCACCGTTCGGTTCGGCCACTGTCCAGCAGCTTGTTCGCCCCGTGGTTTACCTGCGCTACGCGATCTGCGACTCATGTTTCAATTAGTGGGAATGCGGCGCTTTTTACCGATACCGAATTATTTGTAATTGAAGGGATAAAGCTCGAAAATCGTGATTGCCAGCGTTTTCAGTTTCTTGGGTTTCTTTTGGGACTCAGTCTGGGGTTCGAAGCTTTCTTTCACCGACTTTGCCCATTGTCCGTTCTTTGTGCTGCGAGGGTTTAGTCCTAGTCTTTTTTTTGCGACAGTTGCCGAGTCCTCTTCATAACGTCTCCGGCGTTTCCAACGCCTGTCAAAGTCGCCAAGCATGTCTCTTGAGAGGGGCAAGCACAGGCACAGACCATAGTTTCGAATTTCTTGCTTTCTTTGCTGTTCTAAATTAATTGCCACTCCATTTTTATCGTCGCTTATTTACGCTGGCAGTTGCCGCCTGGGCTATTGTCCCTGAACAATTCACCGCACCTCTCAACGCCGAGGGTGGGTTATTCCAGTTTTTTTTTTGTATTCCTCGCATCTTTATGCCCGTTTCATATCACAAGAGCCTTAGATTAATGCGGCGATTCTTCTCGTCTTAGGTGGAATTATAGGGTCGAGAGACTGAAAGTAAAAAAAAAAAATGGAACAAAAATCGACCACTCCACAGTCGACAAAAGCTTACATTAATTTATTTACAGGGGATTTCGGCGACGCGGGAAAACTTTCTCATCCAGAATTTTCAACATGAATGTGAAAAATGAAAAAAAAAAGTAACATCCTGAAAGTTGAATATCTGCGGCATAACTCATTCCAATGTGTTTACTTGGTGATTTATGGTCGAATTATAATATACGCTTTCAGCTGAGGTTAGTCACACCGAAACGCTTTGTTTGAAACAATCCCGCAATGCAGCTGTGGGGGTTGATTAATTATGCATCTGACGCTGAACGTAATAAGTGTAGGCAACAGACGATGTATATAATGATGAAAATAAAAACGCGAATCACGAGTATGGGAGGAATCCGAGTTTGATCAGACAATTGAAACAATCTTTTTGGCAGCGGATAGTAGTTTAGATTAAAAAATTCCGCAAATGCATCGAACCGTGAACCCGATCTAGCCGCAGACATCTTCAGCCTGGATAGATAACTCTTCCCTATCCATTCTCTATCTAACTTTCGCATTTCTCTTAAAACTTTCCGGGGAAACGAAACTTTCGGCTCGCCATCTTTCACGGATTGACAGGCAACACATCACATAGGCGCAGGGTTAGGGTACATTCCGGCTTACGATTCAGACGAGAGCGTATACATTGTACATATCGCGAAGAGATTTCGGGTTCGTGTTACGTCTGGCTTGGTAGTGGTCCATACCGACGCCATTGTAAGTACCCAACGTCACTAGCGCGGTGATGCATTACAGGCGCTGCAGAAGGCTGACCGGCTTGGATATCCTCTTCTTTCACATCCATCAAGATTCTAGACGGTAATTATAAGCATGTGTGGTCGGTGTCCGGTAAACAACTGAGAACCGAGCGACTAAAATTTCCGCAAAGTATACATAATAATACATATCCCCCGATGGGGATTTAATGTATTTTGTGAAAAAAAGCACATGTGCAGTTAATATTGCTCTACACAGATAAACCGAGGTCGTAGACTGGCGAATAAGTTTGCATACGTAAATAATCACCGCTGGGCACCCTCTTTTTTTCAAACAGAAAAAAAAAGAGACGAGACAGAGTGCATAAAATTTATGTAAAATATACAAGTAATATTTACGGGATACTGTTCTTCCTTCCGTGCTGCTACTTTAATCGCATTATTACCAGATTACTTAAAGTTTTTTTTAAACCGCGGGATAAGATTTCTTGGGTGCTTCCTGGAATCCTGAAGAAAACCGTGCTGTTTTCTTGGTATCATAAATAAAATTCTTATCGTTTCTACGTAGCTTTAACTATACATACATTTTTTTGTCCAGTATCCCATCACTCCAACTGTTTTATGTACGAGTCCGTGAAATTCAAACACTTACTTTTCAACCTTTCATGATATTCGGTGAATACGCGGACTGCAATCTACATTTCGCTATTCAAGCTCTTACATACCCGCAAGTAATTGATAAATGGAATCGATAACGTAAGCGAGGGAAAGTCGTTTACTCAACGAGTCACCTTTGTTTTGCTTATCTCGTATCCATCCAGCGCCCCTATAATACTCACCATCAAACCAGCCCGGGCAGCCAGTCGTGTGTCGCGTGTTCGTACCCCAGGGTTGCAACCCTTAATTTTCATCACCTCCCGCTATTGTTTCGTATGTTTTCAAGGTTACAACCACGTGACGAACGAACATGGCGGTGCAGTGTTCATCTTCTCTTGCTTACTTCACAGGTGGGGTGATGTCTGTAATTTCACAAACCGAGGGAAAATCCAAACTGGCTCTGACCAAAAGAACGGCAAGTTCATGCATAGTTGATGGTATAGCCTGCAGCGCGAAGCGGTGCACCCCTTCGCCTATTGAACCCCAGGGTTCAGCCTGACACTGGGTGAATGTCGTTTCCCATACACGCTGCGTAACTTCGTGTTTTCATTGCTCCATTAAAACTGTAACTTTGAAAGCACGAAGCCAGGTAGCGCGCTGCGTCCGCAGTGTGTACATAGCTTCCTATTTCCCACAGCTGCAGAGCATAGCATATCTCTGTTTGTAGTACTTGATTACATTTCCCCGACAACTAGCCGCCGGTCGAACCGGAACTGAGCTCTCCGGCTGCGAGGTAATTGTCGAGCGTGATGTGACTTTCGGCTCGGTTTCAGCAGCTAAAAGACCTTCCTGATAAATGAAGAGCCTCTGGTGCAAAGAGTGTAAACCGGGATGGAAAACGTCTTTGCAGGATATTTACCAGGGTTTCCGGATTTGTTCGGGAGCGGAACAAAGTGGTCGTAATGGCGCAAAAACAAACTCTACGTACTCTTGCTCTTGCAACTTTCTACAAAAGTTAGACCACCGACGAAGACTGTGGGTGCGACGGCATTTGTCACCTTCCTTCCAGAAGTCGTCTGCGTTTTCAGCTACCCCCGAACTTCACCAGCCACCGCGTCGGTCGTTTATGCAAACGTATAGCCGGTGGTCACGAGTGATGTTTACTTCTTTGCAAATCTAATTTAACTCACTTCCGGGAGATCTGGTGAAAAATAGCTCCCCCAGTTTCTGGTCCGAAAACACGAGAGTTTGTTAAAACTACGGGAAAATTGATCACATCCCTTTTTCTCGAATATCGATGAACCGTGCGAATATACCAACGATAATAACTGTTCATTGTCACAGCTGCCCGGTTGGTGTGCATATTGTTTGCATTCGTCGTTATAATTGTCTCTGAACGAGAAAATTCTTCTCCGCCACCTGCGCCACATTTTGCCCGAATTATACCTCTTCCTATTCTTTCCCTGCTTCCTCGAACTCCGTGGCATTTCTTACCATACGATTTTCTGTGTCGCATTGTTACGTGCACGAAACTCGTCCTATATCTATCTTTTTTTGTATTTATAATCCGTAGATTTAACAGACGAGTCTGAAATCACCGCTGCTCAGGCTCTAGTACTTACTGTATGAAATCGCTGCAGCTTACCTTGTATTACCAGCTTTTTTTATTCATTTCTTCAGGCCTTGTGGAACGTTAGCCTCGTTTTCTCTTCTCCAAAATATTATTACGGGCCTGAGTGAACCGCTGTGATTGGTCCACCGATAACTAACTCAATTTGTCCTTGAAGAAAACTTTTTGGCTAGTTCGTCGACTAACTCATTTAGCCCACCTCTGTAGCACTCAGGCGACTGTGTCGTGTATGAGCTGCGGGAATTCGCATGCAGTGAAGAGGGGTTTAGATTTTATCTTATTCTGCGAGGAGTTGAGGAAAACGCAGAGCAGTGAGGCAGAATAAAGCGGGAAAAAATTAGGGGGGGGGGGGGCAAAGTTCGGTTGAAAGTTTTAACGAATGCTACAGTTATCATTCTTCGCCGTTGATATAATATTCGTTGTGAGTTCTGTAAAGGTACAACGAGGTATCCTCGTGGTTGTTCGAGAGTTGTTTCGCGGAATCTGTACCCGCCTGAGTAACCAAGGGTAACTCTGGCTCTGGCTGGTATGGTAAATGCGCGCGGTAAGCTGTCATTAAAACGTTCCGCAAGATCGACTCTGGCTGCGGTCTACGGCGATGGTAGTGCTCCAGTACCGAGGGCGACTGCAAGAGGATGAGGGAGGTTTGGTTGATGGACGTCGCATTGTACTCGTAATGATGCATTCTAGTTTTGTAATTCGCGGGACGAGAGGAATCCACGTGGTTGTTACGCGGAAGCCCCGCAAAGCACAATTATAGAAGTGAAAACCTGCACACCTACCCGAACCGCAGCTGTATTCCATTGTCGTCGTCACATCACGGAGTGAATGGCTTGATATGGAATAAGAAAGAAACTTCGAGGAAGCGGAGTCTCCAGCTTCGACGAAAACGTCAAGGCTTATGAGTTCTGTCTGACAGTCGCAATTTCCGACTGGTCAGCTGCGGAAACGTCATTTTTCGTTCATTCACTCCTTTTCTTGTGTTTCCTAATCCCTTCAGTGGTCTGTCCGTCACGTTTCCGGAGATCGTTTTATTCAACGGCTTCGTTCACCCCCGGTGCACATGCACGTCGAGACATTGGAGTTTCGTATGAAAGAAATCGTCGAAGTAATCGTCCCAAGATATCCGGGTTTTGCGGTGCAAGAATCGCCGTCTTCGTAACCCTTGGTTCACGTCGAGAAAACCCACGGACAGGTTTTTCACGACGTACTAGCCCTCGGGGAAACGACCTTTCTTGGACATAAACCGCGTTTGGTGATATGGCCGACAGTGCGAATGGCCGCGAAGTGAGCCTGGCAAACCGTCAAGCGATGAACGTGGGAGAAGAGAAGTGATAAAGGTGAAAAAGTAGAGTAGTAGACGGATGCTGGATAGGGACCAAGGTCCGGGTAGCGGTCAGACCAACTGAGGTCGTCAAGTGGCTACCTTTCTCGCGACGGCTGTTCATTTTATTAGATCATCTTTCGACGGGGATTCTTATATCGTTTTAGCACTAGCTATTCTACTATTCCATGCTTCCCATTCTTATTTTGCTCATTAGTCTCATCTCCGCTTCATTTCAAGTCTTTGCTCAGATTTCCGGCTCCATGACGACGTCGCCTCTGAACCGCATTCGGGAATATAAAGTATCTCGTATTCCTACAATTTCTACGACGCGGATCAGCCATTTTTCTCTTCCCGGAATCCGTCTACTTTCCAAATCAACGAATTGCGGTTCGAGGAAAATGAGGAACAAGGATTTTCTATGCGGAATCCGAAATGATGGAGCGCTTAGAACCTCAGAAAATAAGAAGCGGTAGGTGTGAAGTAAGGTAACTTGACGATTAGTGGTTACAATCTCATCCGTGGCCATTAGTATACGCGGTGAAAATCCGGTATAATTTGAACGTTGCTAGACCGTGGGTTTATTGCGAATTTATACAATGTTTAGCCGCATGACCAATTAAGGCTGGGGTATACTTCCCCTCCGCCACTACACTCGCGTAAGCTGGTGCCGCTGTATATATGCTTCTGGTAGAAAAATTATGCTTCTGCATAACCGCGCATCGGCTTTACGGTAATGTTGTGGTCTGTCCTCGAATCTTGCATGCGCTTGCGGTCCAAGCACACGCCTATACACCTACAGGGTACCTCATGGCGGGACCAATGAATGCGTCCACACACATATTCAACCGTAAGTGCAGTTATCGTCGTTTGATACCGTGGACGACAAGCTCTAGGCGCCGAGTGAAGAATTTTTTCTGAAACTTTCAGAGCTAGGCGAGCCAGGGGCATACGAATGTTTTACGGTCATAGATTTTCTGAAGAAACGTAGCTAATTACGACCTAATTACCATAAAAGTGTGTCACCAAGGTTTTTCGTTTTCAATTTATCCTCAAAGCAAAGGAGACCCGAGTGCAGCAGCAGGTTCAAATTGCTAGACACAGTTTGTCGAAACAACCAGGGAAGGGAGGCTGACTAATTGAGACAGAAATGGTTGGAAATAGTAGGTCGACTGTATAGTCGGCATAAACGCCAAAAACACCATCAGTCCCCTATGTATAAATGCGAATCGCAAGTATCGTCTGTCACTTCATCCGTTTCGTCGGTCCTGCTTCTGCCGTCCACTCGTTGGACGTCCGATATAACCGCGAATTCGGAGGCTGAGTACTCGAAAATGAATGAAATTAAAATTAATTTAAATGGAACTGGAATGTCACTCGAGGCCTGGAAACTCGAGTGTCGTTGGCGGTCCTCCCGGCACACTGCCATGTCGGAATTACGAGTGTATCAGGTGGACGTAGCTCAAGCTCAACTACATGTTTCGGATGTCGGTTTTTCGATTAGTTTTACCCACGGATTTACTTCCATCTCCAGCCTTCGCGGAGATTCCGCAACGTTTTTTCATAGGTTCCCTTCATTACGAAATGACAAAGGAATATTAGATGGCTTATACAAACTATAGATGACCAAATTCCACCAAAAGCTGTTAATACTTTTGTTATAAAATTGAAAAATTGCCGAATATGATTGAAACGCCGATTTCACGTCGATGAATTTTGTTCATTTCGCCCCATCCGCGAGGTCACAGTTGGTTGGAATCACTTGATCAACAACGAATCTGCCGAGATGAGAACAATACTCCAGCTGCACTGAGTTCGACGATGGAATAACTATCGACCGAAATACTGTGGGCTTGATGTAAAAGCAGCATCCAACTGGTACGCGTCGAACAGTAAAAATAAAAGGCAAAAAAAAAAAAAAACGAGGAAAAAAAAATAATTACGAGCGTGGTATGGCAGGTGTATAGGTATGGCACACGGTGGAATATCGGATTGTACGCGTTCGCGTAACAGAGGAAATGAAATACGTCCGGACGCGACGGAATTACGGTGAATTCGGTACAGCTGTCGCGTTTCATAGATTTTTGGGTATATATGTATACACATATATATGTACATATTTTTTTGAATTACTTTGTCTGCATGAATTCCGGAACTATATCTTTCCGCTATTTTTATACTCTGCTTTCCTCGTTAGTCGAACGTCATGATGGTAACGCCTCTGCAGACTGCAGCTGGCTTTCACAATTACTCGAGTCTCTGCAGGCAATAAAGGTATATAGGTATATATATAAAATAATTTGTAAAAAAAAGGTTGAAAGAAAAATCTTGTTACCGTGACACGGTCTTTCTTGGCATCCTGTTCAAATGCAACGGTATGAGTGCTGCAGCTACGTCAGAGTACGAGCGACCCTTTCTACCTCTATCTCGCGGAATAAAAAGATGGAATAAAAAATAAAACCCGAAGAATATGCCCCTAATTACAGTAAAACAGCGTACTTTCCAAGTGCAGTCACCCCCGCACTGCGTCAACTACGAAAACCCTGGAGAATCGGATGCCACGACGACGATTAATCATCTTGAAAAATACATGTTTCGAGGTTCCGTAGGTTATCGTCTACTTACACCATTGTGCAAAAATAATCTGTGTAAAAGAAGCCGATTCGTTACCGCTTCAAGCAAAATTTGAATCCGAAATCTGCATCGATGGATTATTTTAAAATCCATTCCACCTATGATATATACTATATATATATATATCCTTGTCATTTCCGCACTCTTCTCTGGACCGTTTTATTTTTCCAACCATTCACATGGGTGAGTGCGATGTACGGATTTAAAATCTGGTCAGAATATTCATTTTGCGCCGTAGGGGGGACTCTGCACCGGACAGTCTACACGCCGGCCATTCCGGTACAGAATTTCCGTTGCCGACGACGGATTGTTAATTACCGAGAAATTGTGAGATCCGAGACGCTTTTAACGAGAGAGTAATTCGTACACTGAAAACCCGATGCCCGCTTCGAGAAACTCTTGATTTAAAATTCATCGGAAAATGCAATGTTTGAAAGCCGAGTCGTTAATATCAGTTTTTCCTTTCCTTTTTTATTCGCTCTTTGAGTCGAAGAGCATTCATTAAACTGGCTTTCTTCAGCGATGTTTAACTTTTTTTCTCAAGTTCATTAGGTGCTCCATTTTTCTCTACCCCACGTCTCGCCTCCTCGTTCCACCCCCGGTCCTCTTCGTCCCTTGCCACGTCGCCTTCTCGCGTCACTGGTCCGCCTTTTTCTTCGCCACCGGAGCACAACGCTTCTCTGCATCTCCTCGGATCCTCTTTGCTTATTTTGACCTCTTCTTTCTCCCCGCCCTACCCGCGCTTTTCGCAAGGGCAACGGAAAACGCGTGTTCTTGCATTAGTCTCTTTCGAGGTTTCTTTCCTGTCTTCAATGTCTTATCTCGGGGCTTGATAGATCTTCGCTAATGGTTACATTGCCATGAGCCATCGACCTTTGTCACGGCAAATACTATGGACCTGCCAGGCTTTATTCGGGCTCACGTTTTTCACGACCTTACAAATTCGGACAAAAAACGTGGAAAGCCCAACTAATAACCGAGTCGTGACTCCACGGTCCTTACAAAAATAATTACATAATGCGATTGAAAAACGCGTGACTATAACCTCCAGAGTCGTGAAAAATAGAATCGCTGTTTATAGTTTGAATTATTCGCTGAGTTGAATCATTTTTAGGTAATTTTTCACCGAGCTAACGGGCGACCATCACGAAGGACATATCTGGGCAATTAACGAGCGGACGAAAATGTGGCGAATTGAAGGATTTCCCTCACCTGCGCTACTGAAAAGTTACATTCGAAGGTGTGCTTTTCTCAATGATATGCTTTCAGATTTTCTGAATGTAAATTCCGTGCAATTATTCCACGCATCTCAATATCAAAGACTGTTTGAATATAGGTATTTAAAAAAAATAGCGAGTGTAAAGTTTCCGAGGTATTGTTTGATACAATAGAGAAAGTTTGAATTAAAGTGAGATGAGGATATAATCGAAGAGAGTTGGAAGAGGTACCCCGTCGGTATAAATCATTGTGTCAGAAACGGCAATAAATACGAACTAATTGAATTCGCGTTTGCCTACCGAAACTCGCCCGGCGCCTTCGCAGGCGTTGAATTATTATTCCGCTTTGTAGGTACATCCGCGAATATTAATATCCCAACTCTTGACTTAATTGCACAGAATGGATTTTCAGACGCCCCAACGTTTCCCTGCAGGTTCCCCAGAGCGAACAGGGGGTCGGCCGCAAAATTCTTTTGTCCGCAGGGCGTTCTACCGACAATGCCACCCGCGCTTAATCCCTTCGGTTGCTCTAGCTCAAACTTTGCAAACTGTGTCAACGAATGAACGAGCATTTGAGCGTTCGAGTGCTTCATCGTTTCACCCCTTTACCTCGACAGAGATCACGACTATCGATTTTTTGTCCATCGTATTCATTAAATCAGCCCATCGCGTCACTCGAAAAAATACATTCATGTATGGATCCTACAAGGTCCAAGTGATGTGAATAAAATTCATTAATTTTCAAGTAGTCAAAAAATCCTGTTCATAAATCGTTCACCCAAACCCTTCCATCTAGGCATGAACCCATAGGCGGAAAATAAGTGAACGATCAGCTTTTGATGAACCATCAAATTTTTCATCAAACAAATCATCCCATGATTATTACGAAAATGTGGACAGCCCTGCAGACGAGACTCGTTTTAGCACCGGGAAAAGCGGTCGTACCCAATACTAGGGCGGGGTTGGTGTTTGCTCATTATATAACCACCCTTTAATGTCTTCATTCCGGAAGGAGGTAATCGCATATTCCGTCCATGAAGTGGGTGTTGAATTTTCTGATAGTCTTGCCTCGAATTTGCGATCGGAAATGAATATTTAATAATTAATGTTTCTGATTAGTGCTCGATAATGTTGAAGCCGAGACTAGTGACCCGCGCTCAACCGTGACATGTCGGAAAGCACGGGAGGTCAGTAGTCGCGACCGAAGTTGAGCAGATTACTGTCCTAATTGCTCCCGCGAGCGCGCTGGGTTGCCAGGGGATGTGAATTTCTAGGATTCCGAATATCCAGAGAACTGAATAACCTTTCGACAGGTCACACGTGCCTCGATAACCGGTGAGCGCCCGATAAAAGCTGTCGCCACATTCCGTACCTTTTAATCGCGTCCTCCTCCACTCTGCTCCGGCAGAAAAAATTCCTTCCAGCAATTTAGAGATTTTGCAAAGTACCTTGATACCTTTAAATCCGCTGAACCGAACTCGTCGAAATGACGATCCGGTTTACGACACGGTGCGGAAATTTATAAGACTGCACGAATGTCGATGGATTAATTGGAAACGAGCTGGCGGCCATCGAAGAGTCGTTCACCGAAGGGTCGATACTCAATTTCCTCGACTAAAGACGTCACAATTCCTCATTACGAGTCATCCCTGGGGGGATAATAGTTACCGTTAGGAGGTCGCGCCGGCAAGACACTGTGTGCTGTTATTGTAAACACGTATTGTAACCAGTGCACGTATACTCCATCGATAGTTTGCACAAAATATTTCCGTGAATTTATCGGTAACCGTGGCTGATCCCACTCGCCTGCAGCCACCCTGTAATACTGCAAGAATAAAACGTTACTTCGAACTATCATGATCCATCGGAAGTCCACTCTATATGTATTCGCCCACGTCCTACGGACGATCCAACGGACGTTGGCTTCGTCTGTTTCGAACTGGCCAACCGATAACTAAATTATCTTAATCTGACGTATCGATTGACAGCTCACCAATGACGTGGCATTCAACAAAGAGTCAATTCACCACAATACGAGACAGACACATGGGTATGAGTCAATCCACAACTTACCGATGAATTATGAGAAAAACTATAATCGGTTGAAAAAAATCGGGAACACATCGCCTCCATCTGATTCTACTTTTGTACAGAAGATTCGAGTTGTGGTGAGCCGAAAATTCTAACTGCAAAGACCATTTGTAGCCCCGCAGTTCATAGTATGCAAATCTTCAGTGTCTGGTTTCCGATCATGGAATTCATATATGAATGGACCACGATAGGGTAATGATGACCAGGGAATACCAAGGTGTGGTCTTCGACTATATCGAGTCTGCGGTTTACCTATGCATTGAATAGTGACTGGGAATCTACTGTAGAGCATATCTGTGTGTGGATTATGTCATGAGGATTGACCTGCATGAATATAATTTATCAACCTTATTTCACCGTGTGGATTCAATGATGCCACTTTCAGGGAAGCATCAATAGAACATGCCTACCGTATTTCTGACTGTCTCTAGAATCATGAAGAGAGTATCTCGAAGAAAATTGTACAAGTGTAGCCGAAGAGTCTGTACATCGCCGTGCTGTAACCGTTGGAGTCAAACAGCGTAGTTCAGCCGAAACCGAAGTTCATGGAGGCTGATGATTAATTATTTACGTGGGATGATGCTAGCCTTGAAGTAATGAACTTGGATCTATACTATCCAGACTCATCATCTCAACATGGAATACATGTGGTGTGTGTTTGCGAAACTATAAAATGACTTTTGAGGCTCCAAGAGGACGAACCTTTCAACTTTCACGTCGGTCCACAGGAAAACTCCAGCAGTTCCCGTCGAAGGCTTTTACGAAGTACTTGAGACTAGCCTAACATAATTAGCGCACCACTCTCCGAGGAAACGCGATACCTACCTTCCCCCTTTCTCTGCATCACTTTCCTTCTCTCTCTCAATCTCTTCAATTAAACTTTTCGCTTTCTCTCCAGTTCTTCGAGAAAGTGTTTTTCACGAGTTCAATATCCCACGAGAGTGAGTTACTTATATTTGAATCGCCTAGAGCGATCCAGTTTCCACCTTGAGTGGCAGTCATGTGTAACCCAAGGTTCCATCAGGGCCGAATCAAGCTCTAGTATTTAAGAGTACTGTCTGATAGGGCCTTGATTGAATTTCTACACGGGACACTTCGGAATTCCGTTAATCAGTGGAAAAATCCGTCCACGTGACGACCTCCTCGAATCAAACAGATCATTACATTGGAAATGAAACGATAGGCGACAGCATCTTCATCGCGCAGTATGGAAAGACGGTCGGTGTGCGTGAGACACATGGGAAAATGTACACATAAAAATTCAAAAGAGCCTAATAGAAGCCAGGGAGAGTGAAACCGTAACATGTACATGGTTGGTTTTAATAAAGAACAAAATATGGTAGCTACATCAGAATTTACGCTCTCATGAAAAATTCCATGATATTAAGCATTTTCGTCAGTTTTCATTCGAAGCTGTGCCTTAATGAGTGGAAATCCCTTAGGGAACGAAATCAGGCTGTATAGCATGATCTAATAAGGATCAAGGTTATTTGAATATTAAAACCTAATAACAGCCCCTATCTCATGGTATCATAATCTGCCAAATCCGAGGTCAAATCCCGATTCTCAGATTAGCATGAATATATATTCTGTCAGGTTTTCAGCCAATTAAGCGAAGTCAATCTATTCAAGAACGAGTGAAAATGGTCCAGGATTGAGACACCGTGTGTCAACCTGACAGATATAACAGCTCACAATCTGTGGAAATTTTTATGCGATCATATATGTGAAAGTGAATATAATTAACCTGCAATCTACATTATGTGCACAGCTTAACGACACGTCACACGGTGAAGATCTTTCAACCGTTTCAATCAGCATAAGCAGGGATATTATGTACACACCGGTTCTGGCCACAAATTAATCGGTGTTGCAGTCAAGAAAAACCATGACTTTTCTTCCCAGATTCCTCTCCTAGTTCTTAAAGACTACTCTCCACGGTCATTGATCTACAACGAAGATTCTGTGAGTGTCCGCTGACGTATACATACATATACGACTAGTAGACCCCGCAGCTTTGCAGAAGGATCGCATGAAGCTCCAGCATGACTCAATGATGCCAGCAGCACTGTTCCTGAACCCTACTGATCCCTGTAAAGCCCGGTGAATTCTATTGTCCAGATTTCAAGCGAATCTCGTGAGCTTCCAAGTTCATTTCTTTTTCGGGCTTCAATTGTATCTCTACCCTATTTCTCCAAAGCTCTCAGATCTTTGCGAAGGTGATGTTTCATTCAGTTGAGCAGCACCATGCAGCTGGGTGCGAATTTCGCAATGCCGAAATGTTAATGCTAATGCCAATAATCACGCTGCATAATGTATGTAGTACCCATGGTTGCGGCTGAATGATTTACGCAAGTGGTTGGCATAATGGTGGCGAGGAAAGAGAGGGTATATTTTTTTGCATCGTTTTTCAACGTGGGCGCAGTGGTATATAATCAGCACGCGTTATATAGAGAACGAGTCCTTTGTTTCCGGTACAGTGTTTCCCTTCTCACTGTATTTATCTAATAGGACGCCCTCAACCTGCCCGTGTCCTTATTCCAGCCTCTTCCTCCCTGAACCGTTGCGCACACTTTGCGCCGCCATTATACGGGCAGTTTGCCTCCCCTCCCTAGCATGTCCTCGAAATAATTAAGAGTTCATTAAGACAAGATTGATTGCTGTGTTTAGAGCCCAGCCACCGCTGCATTTCGCCCACCGCTACAACCACACAACGGGCGAATCCATGAATAGAGGCCGTTGTTTATCGTTGCCCACGTATTTTTAGTCGAAAGACATACGAGACCGGGTAATGGCTCTGAGACAATAGTCTGCGATTTATGCCTCAAAAGATAGCACTATACCTCAACTCGTACTCATACTCCACTCTCTCTACGCTAGGGCCCTTCTCCAAACCCTTGCGGTAATAATGATAACGGTTCTGGGTGCGTACATACATACAAACTCGGCATCTGATGTTGGAGCATCAACTAAAGAAACTTTTCCATCTGTCAGCGAACATACGAATCGGGAAAATATTACTCAGAGAATTGTGCTCACAGTTTATAGTCCTAGTTGATATCTTAATGTTTTACTCTTTTTTTTACGAACAATACAAATTCGCTTACCTTTACGGAGTCAGAATCTTATCTCTAAGGTTGATGCTTTCACTTATTTTTATAATTCTAACAATTATTAGTTCAGCAAAGCGAAAAATCTTTCAAGCATTGCATCAATGTTGTCTATAAAGTTTGTGATTGTGTCCAACAATCAAATCAATTAAATGTCGTTCCGTTTTGTAGGTCAATAAAAACGAATATCACGAAATCATACGATTCACAAGCTAACCAAGAACTTCCGTCGAAAACGTGTGCGTCTTATTCGGAATTTTATAGAGCAGTTCGCTGTATGGGCAACGGCATGAAAGTAGGTATGAAATTTAATCTTTGGATTGAACCGACGGTTCGCATAAACCACGCATTCCTTGCGCCTCGCCCAATATTAAGCTTCGCCTTATGTATGCAAATATATCACGATATCAGGCACTCTAATGCCAGAGAAATGGCTACCCGGTAGTAAGCAAAACTTTGCATAGCCACGCGAAACTTCGTTCCGTGAACTCGCGTAATAATAGGACATTATTCGCGTGCCTAGATCTCTAACGTAAATAGGAGAAGACGTATGCGCAACGGATATTCTAAAAGCTCTGTAAGTTCGAGAGGGCGCGTATTTGAATAATGACGTTTTATCTCACCGTATTCGTAGCTGAGATATGTGCGTGCGTGGGATATCATGCACACATAAGTGCATCCGTATAACCGCAAATACCGATACATACCGATATAGGTATAATATTTATATTGGATATAGCATCGTATTGGTTTTCAATGCATGGAATATTGAGCAGATCCGCTTCTTTTAACCATTGTTTTTTTCTTTTTCACGCGGATATTCTCAGTATCTTCAATAAATTCCCGAGTGGAGATTAAACGAGGAGAATCATATCGAATAAGGAATATAAATTGAATTGTATAAACGCTTTTCAATAATGGAGTGCGAAGTTTGAATCTTCCTTCATTATACCAATAACGAAACAGTGGATATAAGACGCGCAGTCTTCAACGGTTCAGAAAATATTAATTTACGAAGAAACAGTAGAAGGCGAAGGGACAAAAAATCTCGAAACTCACTCGTGCTGCACTGATGTGACACCATTCAACCGTTATTCCTGTTATTCAATGATAAAAATGTCCTAGTGTTTTTTTCCACAATCCCCCTGATTGATTTCGTTATGTATAATCAAATAAGGCCAGCGGGGTTCATTTCTTGAGATTTTATTCGCAACCGAACTTTTTCCCTATACTTTCAAAGAGCGGGTGTGGACCGTGCCAGTTAATTAGGTCAATCCCCTCGAGAAAGAAGTTCACCCCCTCGTTGGTCTTCCCAAAAGAAAAAAAAAGTTAGCCCATTCTCACCGTGGCTCGACTTTCCTTTTTCTCCGAACTCTTTTTTTATCAATATTACGCGGGAATTCTTAAACCCCTACAATCTAAAATAATAAATAATAAAATTCTACAATCAAGTGTAAAACAAATTATGCAAGATAATTTTGAAAATATTGTAACGCATGTAACGGCAGGAAATGGGCAAAAAAGTTTCTACTCGTTGGATGTAACGACACCGAGGGTGAACAGTGATTCAGAAAGAAACAAAGAAAAAAAATAGCACTTTTCTCAGTATAATAATGCATGAGGGGCCGCAAGCTCGATCCCATTAGGTTTATTACACTGCGTCCTGCAAAGTAACAAGAACTGGTAGATTAGGCCAAATCACCGTAGAGAACCGCCTAGCGATCTGGAAGGGCTGTTTTTTTTTTGTGTCATTTATATCGATTCCAATCTATAGATGCAGGCTGGATATCTGCACTTGAGTGGCGAACGAAGAGACGCTATTGATCGCTGTCTGTAACTAACTTAAAATTGATGATTGTGAATGGACGGGGGGAACGGGGCGATTGGGAAAAGTAACCAGCTAGAAACTAGACACTTGGCCATTATCGTCTCTTCCCCGCAGGTTCCGGATCTACGTCTGAGGCTTTAAATGAAGTGGACGCAATTCTAGCAGACTACATCCTCAATTAATGCACGCTCGGTGATCGAACCGAGCGAATCTACTTCTACAGAACTTCCATTGACAAGCCGTAGCGCAGATGCACGCTTCACTTGACGATAATTAACAAGATTCGAGCGTTTATCACCGTCACCCGAATCAATGAATCGACGCTGCCATTGACGACAGCAAGTCTATGTAACTTTCGTTGGATAGAATAGTCGAATAAGATATTTCGAGTGTCTAAGGTAAATCTCAGACCGTTTTTTTATCCAGGTATAGTAGAAAACCTGCATCCGATCGGCGAGTGGCCATGCGATGCGGAAGACCGAGAGCCGAGCCGGCACAAAAAAAGTTCGTATATCAGCTACGGAGGATTAGTCTCGTAGTGATTTATCGCCACGGCCTTTCCGCTTCCGGTGAAATAGCCACGGGTCTTATTTTCTTTTTTATTAATTGTTTAGAAATGCGTCGTCAAGGGCGCCACGTGGATATCGTGACAAAATTCAACGACAAGATGCGGAGGTTCTTCTTAAAGTGAGTTTGCCAAAACCCCCCTCTCACAAGTCAAAGTTTGGGAGACGCGGTACCGTAAAAGTTTGAGAAGTCAATTTTGCAGTTGGAGTTGGTAATGCGATTTGTGCGGGAATAAATAGTTCGAGAGAGGTTGCCTATCCCGACTTCCACCCTTCACCCTCGTCCCTCGTCCCTCGACCCTTCAGGGCCTTAAATTCCCCTCACCCTCTTTCCTAGAGATGGTTCAAAGCGCCGGGTCTCGGAGGCCGTGACTCGGGCGAAAGTGTCACCGGCACGTCTACTGTCAGACGTACCGGACGTGACGTCGTTTCTGTAAGATGTTTTAGGCGACTTAACTCACGCGTCAACTGGAATATAAAATGGAATTTCGTCGGGCGTTAGGATCGCGTAACCTTTGTTGAATTTTCCCGACGATTCCTCCGTTAAACATAGAATGTTAAACGCGACTGTAAAACCGTGAAAATTGAAAATGTCGACGCGACAAGGGGCAAATTACGTTGAAAACGAAACTCTAAAGGAAAACAGTCCGGGAAGATAGAGACAAGGGATGTCAACGCGAATTCAAATTTCGAACCCTCCAAGTCCAAAAGAAGACGCTTTCTATGAGCTTGCAGATATTGCCTCCGTATAATCTGATCCCGAAACGGCTGGTGAAGTGAGATCGGAAAAGATCTCACGCAGGATTGACTCCCTCGGCTGTAATGGCAACTGGCTCAGTTATAGCCCCTGAGTGCGTAATAAGCAGGGCATTTATGAAAATGGCGGGCATAATCCTTTGAATGAAAATTTACGTTATTTAAACCGCTCTAATGGCGACGGCGTATCCTTAATTATTATAATGTCTGCCTAATCCGGTGAAAACGTTACGCGCACTTGGTGCGCACTAACGACTTTCTTATGCTACGCCCCCGCTATCTATTTAACCTCCAGATGTTTATCCTGCCACATATGCATGAAAACATTTAGAAACAAGTGGAGGATTATCCTGCAGATTATAGTGGGGACGTCGAGATCTTCGTATTACGCTGTCTGCTATCCCCAGGACATTCGACGAATCGTAGCAACTCTTGGGACTAATGATGTCCATTCTTCTCGCGTCGATGATTGAACCGTCTTCCTTTATTTCTCACATTCCGTTGGCGTTATCGATTTATCAATGGCCGTCAAATGGTCAGCGACTTTTCTGAGAGAGGAATGTCTTGTTATAAATAAGGGATGTGCGAAAAAGCAGCCACTATCTTCAACCGTTGGAAAAAAATATAAAAGAAGAGACGAAAAGCGGGCAAAGACTGCACCTGGGAATACCGTTGAAAAGTGTCTGAGAGACGCGGTACGATCAGGACGATAAAAATAAAAGGAGGTGGTGAGAAAACGCGCGGGTTAGAAGAAAAAGTAAAGGGGATTACGGTCAAGTTGGTCACACGTGCTTACACCCCACGATAGGATCACCAGACACAGGCGGCCAATTTCTCTCGAAGAACCCGATCTCTATAATTCATACGTGGAGACGAGAACCTATTGGGAACACCCAGGGCCCGACATCCTTTCCGACGTGTCGTTCGTCACTTTGATTGTGATGGACTATCCTGTAGCTGGAGTCGTACATGAATAAATAAATAAATAAATGAATATATGAATAAATAAATGAAACGATGCAAAAGGCGCAGCGGATTCTGCGAGGGATGAATATACCGATAAGACTGCTTCCTTGTTGATAAAATTCCGTTTTGCTAAGGGATGAGTGAGGAGTTTATCTGTCAAGGAGGGACGAACGGGGAGTAAAAACATTTTTCAAAATATATGTCACCCCGCACCACAGACAGCGGTATAAACTCGTACAAGTTTTACGAATATCTTATAGCCGAGAATTTTTCGTGGCGTGAAACAAATTTGAATAATGCAATTGAATAAGTTTGGAAAGTGCATTAAAATACGGCGGCTGCAACTGGGTGCGAAGGAAAAGAATGAAACAGTCGACGAGCTGACAGCCGCGAGGGTTGGCTGGGGGTGGTCAGAGCGAGATCGTGGTTCTGTCAAATAACAACCTCCACCTAGTTTCTATTGCGAAACTTCCCCTCCCCCACCCATCGCCGTATTCTCTCATTCGCGAAAAGTAGAAACGTGACCCAACAATACCGCGTTGTCCAGTCACCGAGCTTTTCGTCGACACTGGCTTCCTGGGTAGGTATGCGCGTCCCTATATAGACGCGGATTTGTTACACATTTTAGGGGTCGGAAGCTCGTCCGAAAATCGTAGGTACACGACTATTCGTTGGCTGTATTGAAAATCGTTATCGCATCGAGACAAAAATAAAATTCCGCCATGTTTCGAATCCCGTTAAACTTGCGCTGTCGAATACGATCATAGTCGAGTGTAATGCTGCATGGCTTTGCGCAATGCGCGATAGGTACTTTCATCCATGAGACTGACTGAGCTTGTGGAAACAACCTAATGTGACAGGCAGAGTATTGGGTTTGCTTTGAGGGATCGTCCGATTATGTTTGCTTACCGACTCGCCCTGAAATTGATATCTGATACCAGAGACATCGATATTCCTCCAAAACCACTAACGCGATTGACCTCAATTCTTCCCTCTCTGGACATGGCAGAGTTGCGTCATTCGATAATATGATAAAGAGTAATGGAGAAAATGATAAAGTTTTGGCAAAATTCTGCTGATTCAAATCTCGTGTGACTTATGATAACTGAATAATTTAAACAGCCTCGGGCACTCGTATTCAAATCCGGATTGCCGTTCAATTCACGCATACTGGACATTGAATTATCGATACTTTCGTAACGTTCGAATGACTATTTTCCGGAAAGTAAGAGTCTGTATCAATGCCGAAAACTTGATTTAAAAGAGGTATAGCCACTTAGCTGTTGACTTAGCGGAACCAATCATTTCGCCTCTAACGACAAGTGTATGTAATTAGATCACTGATATGACGAAGGCGTCGGAAATATATTGGGCAAGTGCAAAAGTATACGTATATCCTTGGAACTTCACATTTCGACATGGTATCGACCCACATCCCACATCCAGTTTGTGTGCATTCGATAAGTCGACTTACTCGAGCAGAAAGCAGTCAAACAGGTAACGATTCCGTCCGTGCGGCTCGATTTGGCTTATGCTCGAAAGTGAAACGGCATCACGCTTTTCTACGATACTATTCCATTCACTCTCTGTAATTGACACAATAATTAGATACGCTGATCTGTTTGTCTTGAATCTCTGAAATTCACTGACCAAGCGATAATGGACTGTTATCTCGATGGTTCTTGGTCAACACTACTCCACTGACCAAACTTTGGTCCAGGATGATAAATACGTTGTCTTACAGCTCGCCGTTGGTGAACTCGTCCAGTGAAGAAGACAGGCCCAATTAGCTCTGGATGTATTCAAGAAATTCCGTGATTGCTATCGTCCGTACTTGACATGATATATCACTTTCCACAGCCTAGTGTCACCGTGTTTAGAGATAGTGACAATTAGAACCGGTGATTGAAAATACCGTATGGTATGAACCACTTGTCAGATTCAGTGAAAAGTTTTTCTCACTTGTTTGAAAGAAAAAATTCTTGTTGGAAGGAATGATAATTGATTCAATACTTACAATGTCTCGAACGGCTCGTATAATTTTAGAGTGATCCATCTTGCCACCTGGATCGGTTTGAACAGTTATGAATAATCAATAGGTAACATTTTCGCTTTCAAACGCTTTCGATGATAACATTAAAGTTACGTATGGGGCATTCCATTTCAACTCGACCAATAATTTTTCCTCACCATTTTTGATTCGCTGTACGCTTTCCCATATGATCCTCTGAACTCAAAAAAGCACGCCTGAATTTTTTTAGATTTTTCCCAGCAACCGTTAATTTTTAATTATCATTCTACCCCATCTGAAATTGGATTGTTTTTCAATCTGAAAAAATTCCCAAAAATTCCATTTTTCATTCCGATCATTTGGAGACCCGTCCAATGATACGTTTTGAACATCTAGAACAAAGGGAACGCAATGCTTCAAAGTTACGAAAACGGTCCAAAAATTTCAGAATTGACCACCGATTTTTTGGTAATTTTCGGAGCAATTTCGTAACGTTGCAGCATCACGTTTTGTTTGGTCAAAATGTTAAGAACGTTGAAAAAATGGGAAAAAATTCGGCCCGTCATCGGACGGGTGTCCAAATGAGCGGCATAAAACATGATATTTTTGAGAATTTTTTCGGATATTTGATAAAATCCAATTTAAGATGGGCTACAATAATAATAAAATTAACGGTTGGTGGGAAAAATCATTGGTTGAGTTTACATGGAATGCCCCGTATGTTGTTTGGCTATGCTATTTTTTAATGGCCTGTCAATGCGCAGCGGGGTCCATTGCTACGCGTTTATGAAGGCGCATGTTACGTCTAGAATGTGGCTAGACGTAACTGAGCAAACCAACGACGCACTTATCGCCTCTGTGGCTCAACACTAGACAAACAAGGTGGCTTTACTGAATCATGTGCATCAGCTGTTTTGTCATATCGTGACATCTCAGTGCCATTCCAAATCTCAACGCGAATTGAAATTCTCTTTGACGAGAAGACGAAACGCTTTAGGTTTCCACGAATGGAAAGATTGATTCAAGGAGAGTGTTATTCTTTAAAATAAGCCGCGACGTCTTCGCGGTAGATGTTATCATTGTGGAATCCCCTGGATGTCGAGCATCACCAGTCTTTCACATTCGTTCCCTCTGGTATGTTTATCTTTCTGAAAGGGAAAGCTTCTTCCAAAGTAACCCGGAAAGACAAAGATTGGAATTGAAGAAAACTCTAGATTTTTATTACATCAAACATTACTTCCGCGAAAACAAAATGGGATTGACGAGAAATCGTTGTCTCTGGGTATATCGAAATTCTGAAATCTAACTTTCACACTCCTTTCTCTGCTGATGTTTTTGTGACTCATTCTCAGCCGAGTTATCATTAATTTCATCAGACAAAATTACCAAGTGTTGCTGAATACATGGTTGATATTTGATATCATTCAAGTTCCATGAAATATCTCGTACGTTGAGGTGACATCGATGACATCGAATTGTAATTGTAAAGAGATGTGGATTTGGCAAAGTGAGGAAGTGAGTATTTGCAGTGAAACCCGCTAAGAGTGAATTTCCATCCACAAAAGTGAACAATCTTTCCCTACATTACAGGTGATGGACGTGCTCATTAGGTGAGATATAGATGTGTGGAAACAGATACAGCCCCGTTAGACCACTCTCAACGGAGTTCCACTTTAATTACGGATAGTTAGGGAGCTGGGTGCCAAAATTTTTTAATGATTTCAACATGTGGCAGACGTCATTAATATCGATGTTTGTATCATAAGAGACATTAAGGACCGCGTCTGCCACCATGGTAAGGATCTATTTTCGAGTTACAGCGCTTCAAAAATGTAAAAAAAAAAGGGTGTGGTTAATCATTTCAACATGTCTGCCCTTTGGACCGATGGTTGTTATCATCCTCAAACTCACAAAAACGAAAAGGCAGACGTTTTGGTAAGTCTATTTAGTAGTAATAGATTTTTCAAATGTTTTTTATGATTAAAAAAAGTGTATATGAAATCAACACTTGGCAGACCTTAATTGTTCGATGAGAGACAATGTGAAAAACCACAAAAAAATAGTCTGCCACCATGGTAAGGATCTATTTTCGAGTTACAGCGCTTAAAAAATGTAGAAAAAAAAGGGTGTGGTTAATTATTTCAACATGTCTGCCCTTTGGACCGATGGTTGTTATCATCCTCAAACTCACAAAAACGAAAAGGCAGACATTTTGGTAAGTCTGTTTCCATAGGCAGACCATTTAAGTATATATTTTTTTAAACTCTACGCTCGCGCCAAGTTCCAAGTAAAAAAATTCGCGCATACAGTGTCAATGAAAATGATTAATGGTACATATAAACTTTATTGAATAAAAAAACGAAAAATTTAATCATTATAAAACCATTCATAATAAGAATAATCAACCGTAATACCCGCTTTCCCTTGATTCTGCGCGAACTTCAAAAAATTGTACACCTCAAAGAGATCCACCAAAATGTCTGCCTTTTGTTTTTTGTCTTCCGGGAGTCCTAATGAATCGAATGGGCGCAACTAGAACCATGTTGAAATGATTAAGTAGAGCTTTTTTTTTTTACATTTTCACGACCTCGTACACCTCAAACAGACTTACCAAAATGTCTGCCTTTTCGTTTTTGTGAGTTTGAGGATGATAACAACCATCGGTCCAAAGGGCAGACATGTTGAAATAATTAACCACACCCTTTTTTTTTTACATTTTTGAAGCGCTGTAACTCGAAAATAGACTGACATACGACTTTCGTCGACTGGACTAAATCGATTCGTATTGATCTGAACTTTCATCCATATCAATGTGAAACATGTTGAAATGATTAACCATTTTGGCACCCGGCTCCCTAACTAGGAGGTTTTAGGCAAACCATGAATACCATGTGCTTTCCCCACCACGCATTACATCGCCAACCTCGTGTTTCCCTCTCACTTCGATATTTGGTCGTGGGATTGGAATCAGTGCGGATAGTGTCTCAGTTCAGACTCACGCACAGTGTCGTACGATCCAGGATAGAAGCTTGTTAATCGGTGTTTCATTCTCGGTTACTCGTATATTTTTAATTACAAATCGAAATATCAATAGATGAACATCATGAAGAAAATCAGTGTTTGGTTGGTGACAGTGGTACTGCTGTTTTCACCACTGACCGAGGGTTCACCTAGGTCTTCGAATTTACAAGTAATTTACGAATGGAAGTATCTGGATTGGTTACCACCTAGTGTCCAGTTGGTCGGGAATAAATTTACTCTAGGAAACGCGTTCACCCAAGACATCGACGTAGACAAAGCCGGTCGTGTGTTTGTGACAAGTCCAAAGTGGCCGGAGGGTGTGCCAATAGTATTGTCTGTTGTGACAGACGAAAGAGGGCCAGGGGGTCCTTTACTTGCACCCTATCCCGATTGGACGTGGCACAGACCCAACGACTGCAATTGTATCGTCACAGCATACAGAATCGAGGTAAATATGGCTGTTCAAACATTCCTGGCGATTGGCTCCGCTGTCAATTGATGAACAATGTAATTCGCCAATCATACTTTCTAACGTTTCTTGTAAAAATAACATCTTCATAGTGACCTGATAGTTGATCCTCCACGAATTTCGCAAGTGAATCATAATTTTATGGAGTAAATTTGAGTAGACCGTGTAATTGTCATGGAATAAGCCCGGAGAACAATGATCAAGCTCTTATTTGCGGTTATCGATTATTCAAGTCATATTCACTCATCCGCGTAATCCAAGAAAGATACAGTCTCGACTTGACGCTGTACAGCCTCGCGGTAGCCGTCAAAGTCGATACAGCCTCGCGGCAACCGTCAAGGTCGGCAAGAGGTAATCTGTGTCTCTCATGATCTTGACTACGTTCTTTTTTGTCGGGGCCCGCGACTTGCCATCATAAAAGTATCACTTACACAACGGATCATCATTTCTTGAATTTCGGAGTCTGAGGAGTTTTATCCTTTCAAATCTCTACCCCTAGGGTTCTCATACTTTTCCCTGATATTTTCGACTTCACTTGATCTAACATGATATTCAGATCGACGAGTTCAACCGACTGTGGGTGACAGACATTGGCCGAATCGGTGCCGAACGTGTGTGCCCAACGAAGATTTTGGTGTTTGATCTATTTACCGATCAACTGATACGCAAGTACGAAATCCCCGCTGAACAAACGTTCAATGGAGCTGCCGCTCTCGTGACTCCCATTGTTGACGTGGGGGACAGTCCCATCGATACGTTTTTGTACATGGCGGACGTGGATGCGAATGGAATCGTAGTTTACGACTATAAACGCAATTATTCGTGGAGGATAAACAACACCAGGGGCAACGCCTTCGGTCCGGACGACGAGGCCATGGTGATGACTATAGCTGGGGACACTTTTAATCTGACCGATGGTATCTTGGGCATGTCCTTATCACCCAAGGGATTTTTCCAAAACAGGTATGCTAAAATACGATTCACTGCAGACGTTAAAAGTCGTCCTTGTGTAGAAAGATTCGAAAGGTTTCCATCCCACTAAAAAAAAATGAGTCAATAACATTCTTGAAGGTAGAAAACAATCGGAAATCGAATTAAAATTCGCAGGTATCTTTACTTCAACTCGTTGGCGAGCTACTATCAGAAGTTTACGGATACGTTATCACTGAAGACACCCGAATTCGAGGAACCGATAATTTTCCAATCTAAGAAGCGGCGTCAAAGTCAAGCCGGACCTCAGGCTACCTCGAGAAGAGGAATTTTGTTTTTCCAACTGGTCCAAGACACCGCGTTGGCCTGTTGGAACATAGAAAAACCATTCACACCGGAAAACATAGTGGTTTTAGCCCAGGATGAAGTAGCTTTGCAATACGTCAGCGGCATCAAGGTCATCGTCAACGCTCTTGGCGAGGAAGAAGTTCTGTTCAACACGAACAGGCTCCAAAAGACGATTAATAACAATCGTGATCCTACTGAAATCAATTATAGAATCATTAAAGGAAAAGTTGACGACCTCGTCAGGGGCACGAGGTGCGAATCTGCCGGAGTTCACCAGGCTGGCCCAGACACATCTTCTTGGCGTCAGATTTAGGTAACCAAAAATGTCATTACGGAAAATAAAATGAATGTTGGATTTGCCAAGTTTTGTGATGTTGCGCGCTGGTCAGATTCCGCTGAAAGCGCCACGTAGCGGTAAAATTTTGCGTTACCAAGGAGCAAAGCTGCCAGTCGTGCCGCGGATTAGCGGTGTTTGTATATTTTTATCAGTACAGTCCGACCTCTCTATAGGGCCGCCCAGGCCCCCAAGGGGAAGAGTTTTTCCCGGAATCGAGGTACCCCCACTCTGCCCACTTCGCTACTTGTACGACCCGCCTTCCGTCTCTCTCTATCTTCGCTCCGCCACCTCTCGATAGACCCTGTCGCTCAAGCGACCGCTCGCTTGTAGCTCTTGTATATCGCTTCCATGTATATTTAGTATGTATGTAGTGTTATTCCACCACTGTGTTGTGTTGAATTGAGTAAATTATTATTTGACAAATATTAGGCTTTGTTGAATTAGATTTTTGAGAGAGGTCTATCCAGAAAACGAAGAATCACCGTTTGACTATTTAACTACGTCAGCGAATGTTTTATATCAAGATCTCTGATAACTTTCTATGTATTACTTGATTAGTAAAATTTCATGTGATGGAAAAAAATAAAATAATATGTGAATAAAAAATTTTCTTCACAGTTAGGAAAAAAAAATAGTTATGAAAACGTGCTCTCAACTGCTCCGAGTACCTCGGAACTATTGAGAGGTTCGCGCGCGGATCGAAAGCGAGCTCAGGTTACAAGGTAGAGTGGGGGAACGCTGCGAGCGAGAAATAGGGGAAGCGGCTCTATTGGGAGGGGCCTTATAGAGAGGTCGGACTGTACTAATTTCTACATGTGACAACTTAGCGTGGATAGAATAATAAAAATAGAAGGCTCTCGCAACTATGGGTGCAGTTATCTATTGACAAAATCACTGCGAAAAGGATAATTCCAGAGAAAATGCTGCAAAGAAAGTTACGAGAACCTTTTATTCTCACATCATTTTCATACGATTCGACGACCTACTGATAATATACTGCTCCAAAAAATCTAAGACCGCCCCTAATTGGCGGGAGGGGTGACAGCTGTGCTTATATCTGATTTCCGTAAAATTTCACCGATTAGCGGAGCTTTTCGTGGAACGTCACAAATATACAGAAAATTGTGGCAAGATCTATAAAATACGTCAAAAACACGAACTTAGATCTACAGGACTTTTTGTGAATTTGACATCAGAAAAAATACGGTGCTATTCCCAACTCTTGTGATTCCAGCATTGTTTCCATATTCTGTAGAGATTGTTACTTCTTTTTTGTCGCTATCATTTTTGCAACCAGTGTGAGACTTCCAAACTAAATTTACTCACCTGAATAATCTATCTACACAAATAATGGCTCCGCAACCTTCGACTACCTGTGCCTATATAATCAATATGAGTATGTTTTTATATCGTTTGTCTGTATTTCTTCAACATTAGCTACGGATGATCATTCTTACAATATATCAATGATCATCACTGTTTTTTTTATTTTAAATATTTGTATGCATTGTTATTCTGTAAAGAAAAACTGTTACCACCAAGCGCACTCGACTGGTTGAGAATTATTTTTTCCATCTAAGAGCAAACGTATACCTTGGACACAGGGAAAGGAAAAAGAGAAACATTACGGGGGATGAAGAGGGTGCACGTTGAATAAGCGCTTACGAGCGTTCGTGGGTTGCATTTAAAAAATCATTGTATTCGTAACAAAGCAAAGGCAGGGTAAAAACTGTGGAGAGTTAAAGTTGCCTTTAGAGGCAAAGGGACGATCGAGCCGGGTCTCCCTGGCACTTATCGATGCTACTGAAACCTCGGCACTTATTTTTTAGTAGTGATCAGAGGCGATCATATTTTCGATATTTTTGATGGGATCGTGCCACTGTGGATGACAGGTGAGATGTAGCTCGCAGTTCAGTTAACCGTTTCATTGCAGCCTTTCGAAACGTAACGATGAAGCGTGCTGTTGACAGGCGTATTATGTCAACCTGGAATGTTTCGAGTCCTGAACAGTGTAGAATTTGAATCTTGTACAATTTGAATGAGTTTCACGAACCGGCTCATTGCCGGGTATTATAGTATTACTGAGGCTGGGGTATATGGTGAAGCAGGTAAATATTCGTACCCCGGATCTGGGACGTTTAATTTTGGGAAATTCTCTCGGCAATTTCTTCTTTCCACACAATTCCGTGTGTGAGTAACGGCCCCATATTCATAGCAGAACCCTGGCCTAAATCTGGCAGTTAACCTCAGACGTCCCTAGGGCTGTGATAAAATACAGCCATGCCTTAAATTTAGCCCCCTTGGCGTAATATTCGAGGATTGTCGTTGAAATAACTGTACTCGAAACGCGCAAGTACATCCCGGTGCTAATTTTGAGTAATATAACGGCCTGTCCTAGGGCTGTTACACCCGAACCGGCGTATTATACACAACATTTTACTGATCCGCCTCGGGTCAGTAACAGCCAACTTTGTCGATTGCCTCAATTCTCATTACGTTTTGTGGAATTATAATCTGTCTCTTGACTCCCCTCGCAGGCAGGTATTACCCCGAAAGTATGTTAATTACATCCAGTCGTTCCGAGTGGCCCCCCCGTCTTATACCCTTCGCCCATTTAGTCCCTCATCTTCCCGAACGTCTGCCGCGGCCCAAACCCTTTAAACCCTCCTGGCCGTTTCTGCTCGTGTGTTATTATTACACCCACTGTTTTTAATCCGAGTTAATAGAAGGAATTCCGTCGAGCAGCCCGGGTGTATTTTATGGGCTGTTGAGGGCCGCCGGGGCTGACGGAATCGTAAAAACTGAGGGGAGCCCAGTCGTTTGGAATTTAGATTTTTTACTTTACAGTCGAACCTTTTGTGCATAGATATTAATTCCCCCTCCCCCTCCCCATAGGACGTATTGTTGGAAATTCTCACCACCCCCCTTCACTCTCAGTCATAAATAATTCAATTCACTCTTACTGCGATGCTCGAATTTTGAAGTTCTTCATTTTTTTATCCGATAATTCGAACTATAACCTCTACTTAATTGTTTATGGTTCGATTTAGGAAAAACACAGTTTTTCATTATCGTGTTTGAACTTTCACGTATGGATTGACCGTCTGCTACGGTCAGCCACGGTCGACAAAAGAACATGGCTGCCGAGATACTGGATGACGTCATATTGCATGAAGCATTCTCGTCATTTGTTGCTTTTGAATCTAAAGAAACTTCCTTATAGTATTGGAATGAAAATGGAACTTGAATCTGACGTGGGCTTCTAGTTGAAATAGTGAAAATCGGAAGGTAATAGGATAAGGAAGGAAGAACATTCAGATGCATGACTTCATGGGGAGGATATAAAAGAATAAAGCAGAACGTAACGCAACGTTGTTCTTAGGAATTGGTTGCCTTTGAGCTCTGAGAATCAGGATGGGGTACAAACTCCTTACATCGGTGACTATAAAGAAGAGTTCGTATATCTCTTCTCCCGGAAAACAGTGTATTACAAAATCCCTTTCTACCGCAAGAGCCGCAGTAGTGACTCCACTACCGGCTGCGGGTATCAGTGCCAAACACTGGTAGTTATGTATATTAGGGGCAGTAAAACTGATGCAAATTTATTTCAAAATTCTACGTGGTTTCTCGTAAATTTATTTTAAAACTACCCTCGTAAAACGATTTCAGATCTTTTCATATACGACGACGCAAGACTATGCTTCAATTGCGTTTTACGTCATTTTAGTCTCATCCAGACTGCAGAACAAAAAATTTAATGAATAGTGAAAATGTAATGAAACAAGTGATAATTTTGTGATCTCTGGTTACTGGCTAATAATTTGCTTGGTACTGCAAGAAGAAACCGTTCGTAAGTGAGATGCTTGTCTTGAACGAGCTGCGAGCCGCTCGGGAAGTGCATGGAATTAACTAGGTGCTTCCGGTAAAAGATTAAGTCTACACCGTGGCTTATTTCTGCAATATTTGAAGTTTCATTCAACGTCCGAAACCCTAATTACTCATAATTGAGCATTTTCTGTGATATCCGTTGACTTTGATCTTGTCCTGATGAGCATAGTGGACATACATCTAGTCAAGATTTGCCCTCGGCAGTTCAGCTCGTGGGTAAATTCGGTGTGGTAAAGCTCGGGTCAAGGTAAGTGCGAGAAGCGTTGCTAATCCAACACAATGCCAGGAAATTGATATTCCGAAGCTGAGGTTGAAGCTCGCCCCTCGAAACCGTGACAACTAACCGCTCCTAACCGTTTCTGACCGCTCTTGACCGCTCTCAACCATGTCCCACTCTAAAGTTCTCCCTGGGTATCCTATCCACGCGGAGGTTCCGTCGGAATTTCACTGTTCCCTAGTCAAGTATCATTCTCGTCCAAACGGATGCCCGATTTGGTTTCGCCTAGGATTAATCTCCCTCCTAACCTCTTGTCCCACGGGCCGGCTGATCTCAGTATAGGATCGAGTTGCGCGCATGTATCCGCAGAACGAAACCGCACCGTCACTACCGCAATGTTTCCTCTACCGGCTACCCCAATGACCCTAACCACTGCGAAGAGCTGGTAAAGCAGGTACTCCAGTTGGTTATACAGTCGGACCCCGATTTAAGAGCAGGCGCCCCCCTGTGCCGCACGACTATCGAGTCGTAGGGGCTGCTGCACTACGTAGACCTTAGAGGTAGTAAGACGTTTGATTGCTGTCACACAAGCAATTTTCCTTCTTGTCATCGAAAACAATGGATCCTATGGGATGGACGTTTGTTCACAGAGACTATAACGCCAGAGGAAAGTTAAATGACAAATGTTGATCGTGATAAATTTCGGCGGTCTGAAAATATCGGAGTGTATCTAGCCTCTGTGAAGTATTAACGACTGGTAATATCAACTGTATAGTAAAGTTTCCTGGTATAAGAGCCGGACTCTCAAACCATACTGGCCGGGTGCGAATATCTAACAAAAGTCTATCGATATCAGTGAAAACAGACTTGATATTCATGGCTATAGCCGTACGATTTAATTGATTCATTGACCTAAATATTATTCGTCAGAGATATTCGCGATAAAATTAGCATCGTCTGGCGTCGATAACTGGGATACATAGGTACTGGAGAAATATCTATTGGGGAAGCATAAACGTCGGTCTACTTCAGTGTTGTTAAGATACTACCGATTTTCCATCGCCTATTAGACGCCTGTGGTTACACCACAGAGGAATAAATAGGATAAGGTTTGTATTACTTTGGTACAGGTGGAAAAATGAGGTTCAGCCCTGGACGGCAAATGCATGGAAATGAATAGGCGGAAATATTACATGTAGGTTTCCGGTATGCGCGGTATTACGAAGTTCACTTTGTATGCAGGTCCCGACTACCGAGCGGGAAAGTTCTACCCGCCTTCGCGCCTGCCCACCTACCTTACTTATATCCACTTTACTTTTCTCACAGACTTCGGTAAGCTAACGAAAATTTTACTCCAAATTCAAATTGCGAAATATGCGATACCTATACTATCGAAGAACCGAATTTCTCTTTTGAAAAAGAACGATCTCTCCCTCCCCCCGGTGTTTACCAACATGATCGAAGTAAAAGTCGACAATATTACTTCACTTGGTACGTGTCAGGCATTGTTACGACCCCTCGCAAATCGAATCCGTCCGGATTACGCGGTACTTGTGTTCGGACAAAGTCGGAACTGGGCAGACACGGTAATACAGGTTATCATCGCACTGATTACGCCCCCGCCCTCTCTCACAGTCCAACACTCCTTTGGCCATAGTTATTGCCTGAATTGGTGAACTTCGCACCATTTTGGTTCCTACTTTCGCAGATCACGAAGAGACTCCTGAGCTTTTCAGGCCATCGTACAATGCAGCATGCCGAAGACCCTCGACCAATTAACGGCGCAGTAGGGACGGAGACTACCTTGCAGTTGAAATAGCTGTTTACATTGGCGAGCTTGAAAAGGCTTTTAGGTTAAACAAACGTTACTTTATCTTTTGGCCTGCGTGGCACGTGCGCCTTTCCCACGCATTCGGCTTCTATGTACCCGCTTCGGGATTTCTGTAGAATAAATCTACCGCAGTCGATCCCGAAAAGTCGAAAAGTGCGAGCTGGAGGGAGTTTTTCGGAGAGGGAGAGACAATAATTCGCTAATTGCACGAGGGACTGAGTAGCTGCGTGCCCCTTCGACCCAACGACCCATCTACCGAATTTACTCTCTCTTCCTCCATTTCTCGTATCTCTTATCTCCTATACCCTCCGGCTTGTAACACGAATTAAGGGCGAACTTTTGTCTCTCATAGATTATTTGACGTGGCACGTAACTGTTGGAGGAGGTCATCTAGATCTCCCTCTGACTGGAGTGGTGTGACGATCTTATTTTGTTTCAGAGTGTGACGAGCGACCGGCTGACCGGGGGCGCCGCACACCTCCTCGGTCTGTTCTTCTTCTTGCCGTCTCTGCAACCCGCGAATTTACAACTACCAACTACCAACTACGCACTAGCAACTATCTACCAAATCTACTACTACCGAATACCACCTACTACCTACTGCTACCACTAAATGTGGTACGTCACTACTCTACCTTCCCTAACCGGAGTATCTGGCAATGTTCCGCGTTCACTTCGTTCGTTCCTTTACGTTATTGTCACGCTGTTTTCTTTTCTTTCATTTTCTTCATACGTACGTATTCCTCGATGTTGTAAGATAATCTTATTTATGTATTGTATACCGTTATACTGTTCAATTATCTACACTTTAAGTCTTCCTTCCGTTCTGTTGTACATATGTAACTTGTCGTTGGGTTAGTAAGTTGGTTTATCGGTGTTCGATGTTGGCTGCTGTTGGTTATTGGTTGTTGGGTGTTTAGTGGTCACTCTGTGTTGGTGCAGTTCATACTTCCACCGCTGTCCTCGAACCTCCTGATCCACTCAAACCTCAGACCTTCTCTGTACCAGCACCTCAACAGAAACTTCCACTGTACAGGAAATTTTTTACACGAAAATGAGAAATCAAAAACGAACGTGTGTGCCTATAAAATGGAGTGGGACAGAGTCTCGTTGCCACGAAACCGTCGAAGCCCAGATATTAACTGTACTCACGTAGGATGATGAATTAAACTGTTGGTAAATTCATTCTGGTTATAAATGAGTAAAACGTGGTTACACTCGGTCATGACGTACAGTGTCGCCTCCAATTACCATGAAATATTCGAAAAAAGTGTACAACGAAAAAATAAAAACAGTGGCGGGCGGGGGAACAGTGAAAACCGAAATAACTACCGCTGCATTAATCTAGCGGACACGGGTATACACTCTGTTTTAATGAGTTCGCATTGCCGTACCAATGCAGTGTTCTACAAAAATTTCTACAATAGTACTATCGAGATATCGAAATTGCTATGCAGAGGTCGTTCATCCCTTGTGGTATCTTTGCACGTTCTCTCCCAAGGGGAGCACCGGCACGTTTTGGGATTTTGGGGGTTTAGACCGCCATTTGATTAGAGGCTCGTGCGGCGAATCATCCCCTCGCCAACTTCGTTACATGCCTTCTTTGTTCCCTCTATATCTTTTTTATCCTTCGTATACACCGGGAAATAAATCGCTGGGAGATGAAATATGAAAGAAAAAAAAAAGGATACCTGTGAAATTTTATCAATCCAATTTTCTCGCTATACTTTCACCGCGATGCGATATCGTTTCGTGTATGGATTTAATCCTGCATCTCCCGACACAGACGAATATCCGAGGTCCACACTCGTACTTGTTACTCGTTTCAGATGATGGGTGCAACGTAAGCGAGAGATTGGAAACGGTTTTGCTCACCTGAGTCGCATTATTCGTTAGATTAGCATAGTAATGATAATTGCCAACGGAAATCGATAGTACTTTTCCTATCCACCCGCTAGTCGGTAACGACACCCACGTGGGACGTTACAGTGGCCGTAGCTACGATGCGGATGGTTAAGACGCGCTTAGAACGCAACTATTTCCAGACCAGTGCAGAGGTTATATCATCAAATTTAGTTTTATATCGCTCAATAGGATCTTGAATTTACTTTACGCTCAATAAATTTAGAGATTATGCGGTTTTTCTGTTTCTTACGATATTTGGCGTTCATCGGTTGTTACCCCCGGAAGTTATAACCGCGACTTCACTCGTTTATTTGCTCATGTTCCCGCTTTTCTCCTTTACCCTACCACCGTTGACGCCCCTCTTCCCTCTGCACGACCCGCCGCGAACCCCAAACCTTCCCTTCCCACCTTCATATATAGCTACTCTATTTCAGCTCGAAACAATATTAAAAAGTAATTGGATTTCGATCTCGTTGTTGTCGATGCGATACACTGGGTGGCTGCATGCGGTGTACGTTCACAAATCGGAATAATCGACACTCGTTAAATTTAATTACCACATAATTATCGAACAATCTCTGCACTGATGCATCTAAACATTTTACACCCCCACCAGTTCACTTTCTGAAAATCAAACACCAAGAATTCTAATCCAGTTGATAAAAACAGCTGATAGAATGCTTCCATATTTGACTGGTTGTTGAGTAGTGCCAAATCCAATTCGACAATTTGAGGAGCTTTTTAATTTCGTCAATAGGTTCGCACGTGCGAATCAGCCATCAGTCAATGATAAATACGAACTAGGAAGGAGGGATGGTTTGTCGTTAACGTTATCATGTCGTATTATCGTCCCGTCCACGTGTCTGTATATAACTTCTGGCTCTTTAGCTTGCTTCACTGTTTATATCCTTAATTAATTAACGCCGGGTGAATAATAATTATCGAAATGAAAGATTGTATCTGTAGCTTATTTATTGGATCAGTGATATCGGGTAGCCCGGTTCGAGTCTACCGCGGCTGGATGGCTAGAGCAGTTCCGCCCATCGCGTACGAACCTCCGCGTGCCCAACTATACCGATAGCATATCTAAACGCGACGGCCTAATTGATTCATAAATTAATTTGCTTCTCCACTGCGAATATTTACTGGTTTTAATTACACTTTGCCATTATCTGCTTTTACGTTTCTCGGGTGCCGCCTCCCCCGACGCGGACGCCGCAAGCCTCCGATTCAGGGTGCGGTCTCGCACCCCGTGATCTCTTCCTGCTATTCTCGTTTCGTTTCGTTTAATTCTGTAATCACCTCGGAGTCATGCTACGAATATTTTACTGACTTGACTGATTGACGCTACGAAACTAGAATAACGTTGGAAACCCAGCACTTTAAAAATTATTTGATTTAGGGGATAAAACAGCAGATATGAGAATCCGGATGATCAGCCGCTCGAACCGGAATCTATCCACTACCGTCTCGGAGAGAAAGTTTTTTCAAAGTTACGTGATTTTTGGTGGGTATCAGAATCGAGGAAGATGTAAGGAGCACGCATACTTAGTGATTCGGCTCGCAGCCAAGATAGAAAAAAAAGCTACTATAATTTATTAATTTACCGCGTGCGTTTTTGGGTCAGAAAGTCCGTATCTAGGGAGAATAGGACCGTTGGCTGAGCTCCCAAATAGAGAAAACGAGTAAAAAAAATTGTCTTGTCTTCGGTGCGTGCTCAGCAATTTAAGTGAATGCCCGTTTTCGGTATGATGACGTAAACAAATAAATAAAACGAGCTGAAAGTGAGCGAGGGGGATCAAATATTCGAATAATATTTTTTTTCTCGCTTTTTGGAAAGGGGAAACATTTATTTTCACCGTACCCGGGCGAACAGATTCACCATGGCAGTCGCATATAACCCCCGGGGATAAAAGTAGCAAAACGTTGCTCGATTCACCCGTCACAGTCGAGGAAACGAGTTTCAGTTGGAAATGCATTATGCTATTGGCAAAGCCAACCGGCACTTTGGCAAGCCGATCTGTTTAAACATGTATTTCCTCGGATCTGCGTATTTTGAGTGAAAAAAATCCGCATAAAATTTCGAGTTTAGGGGTCGGGGGTGTTCCGTACGTCACTAGACAATTTATTGCGTTTCACCGTCCTTAAAAGCTTCACGGTACCTCTTAAATATCGCGAAGTCTTCAAGCTGTTCAACGTTGTTTGGTATCTAATACGCTAATGGTCCTACTAATCAATTGATATCAGGGTAAACACGAGGAGAAAATGAAATTGAAACAGAGAGTGCAGACTTTCAGGTATGCAGCGTCAGCTTTTCCGAGAAAATAACTTGATTCAATATCCCAGCTCCGAATGTCGCATACAATTTAATCATTTTAAACGTAAAATATCAATAAGGATGTGAATGTGAATCAAATACGTGGAATATCAACGTTATACCATATTCTAAGTATAACGTTGAGTATATGCGCAGGATACATACGGAGAAATTTAATATACGCTGCATCCAGCTTTCAGGCCATGCACGTATATGCATATACGTATGTATATACGTACACCATACGTGTATTCGTTGCTTTATATCACCCGAACCCTATCGGTTATTGAATTTTCATGTTTCGATATCGATCTATATACAAAATCGGTGCCGGCCTCAAGCATCCGAATACTTCATGCAGAGGCTATCAATGCCATGTTTAAATCATGGAGACCCATGTCTGACTATTGTGCTTCGTTCCGTGAAAATCTGAACCGACCCTTTGCACGTTTTAATCCGAATAAATCGAACGTTGATACAGAATTTTGAAGTTAATTTGGAGATTCGAAAATGCACTCAGTCTTGTTCGTGTCAGGATCAGTTTCCCTTGGGAACGTAGAGTACTATTTGGATTGGGTTCTCTACAAAGTTGAGGGAGCTCAGGAATAAGAAAATGGAGGGTGGAAAGAAGAGAAACGAAAAAGAGAGAAGAAAAAAGAAAAAGGGAGTGACGGAACGAACCCGAGCATATTAGGAAAAAGTGATTCCTTAACAAATATTGATGAGGGGAAAACTGTTACGATGATTCAATTTCACCGGTCCCTTTCGTTTCGGTGAGGTAAGATTAATGACTCGGTAGAGCTACGCGGAATCGAAGAAAAATTTTACCATCGTGGCTTGTTAAATCGAGCGAAAAAATAAGAATACATTCGATAGGGATCTTCCATGCTGCCTGCTGCTGCCTACTCTGAGAACGATGTATTATGTATACGGGATAAATTGGAATATAGAGAAGCGGCCCACGTATATCTCCCTCCGAGCCAATAGGGCAAAGTAATAGTTGTATCGAACTCGCATATCGACAGATAAAGATCAATATATCTTTCCCTACTAAATAAGAATCGCCAATCTTCGATTACCCTACAGTCCCAATTTCGACCAAACTGACCACATGTGTCAACGATCAGATTTACCGATTTTGCCAATGGCTACAATGTGACTATGTTCAATTCGCGAATGTACCGAATTGTTTCCAATTGGGTGATAATTTGAAATTCAAATCCCTTCTGCCTCCGGCATTTTGTCCACTCTTGCAGTAGTTGCAGTTCTCTGATGCATCCAAAACTAGTTGTACACAGATGTGCGGTGAAAAGGTGAAATTTGATACCACTGTGACTCAATTATCAAGATGGATTTTCAAGGTGAAGGCGAGTGGTGAACCACTCTTGAAGTTCCTGTAGTCTTGTGAAATCCTTCGAAGTTCCTTGACCTCCCTTTGAAGTCCCGTGAAATCCCTTGAAGTCCCTCAGAGTCAGTGACGTCTTTGAAGTCTTGAAGTGCGTTGTACGTCATTTCTGGAGTGGTACACCCTTTGGGTGAAGGTATGTAAAACAAGAATCGGTGCAGAGATACCTGAGGCAGCCCCGATATATTCGTCAGATATTTGGATTTAACGTGGTATAGCGGAACATATAAATGAAAACCCGAGTAGTGAAATTCCTCTGTCGAAATTCTCGATCTCCATAAATGAAATACCGATAATGTATGCGATGGAATATAATCCCATTGAATGCGGTGAAATGCAATGATGCTCCGATGAAATCACATGACTATGCTTTTGGCGTTCCACCCGGAGCGGGCGCAGCGGACCCTTCGCACAAGGCTGTAATTACTTTATAGGTTTATGGATCTCTACGTTCCTAGGTCTCCACGGGCGCCACTCCACACGAGTTCGAATTCACGTTTCACACATGTGTGCGATCTGCATGTACCTGAATTTGACTAATGTCCACAATAAACGGGTGGAAGCCCCCAGCCAAAGCACGAAACGATGTTCAAATGCAGTCGGAAAATAGGATTTTCACGCTCCCATTTTATTATCCTTGTTATTAAATGTCGTTCGAATAGTTCGGGTAGTGGGGCGTAACGACCGTCGTAATAGGTGGTCGCCGCAAACTATGGGGCAGCAGGTTTGTTAATTTATTCAACTCCATAGGGTAACTGCTGTCTGCGTAATAAATACACGACTATCGTCATATCTGGCAGTTTTACGGACGATTCAAGTATGCATAGCAATTCAGGAAAACTGCACCTTTACTCAGCATGTTCCTTGTCAGATCTACGTGGCAAGTGGGTCAGCCGCGATGGGTTTTCCGTCGAAGTTATCCTGAGAATAGCGAAACACGACGACCGGAAAGTCTTGGATCTTGTTTCCCAATCTTGTTCGGCGACATAAGTAAATTGCTAGAAAAAACTAATGTTTATGCGAATGAACGGTGTAGAAAATAACTGAACCGTTCGCTGGGTCAGGGTAACACGTGGGAAGCTTGCAGTAAGAGAAGAATCGTCCAAGAAAGCCATTGCCTTGAATCGAATCTAGAATTCGAAAGGTGCAATTGTGGAAGGTTCGAAGCCAAAGTTACACAATATCACCAATATTTGACGCACGTAATGCGAGTATACGAACGGTAGAAATGCATCGCTCACGCGAGCATCACGGATTACCGGAAATACGATTCGTGAATCGATAACCTGATAGGTGAATAGCGTGGCGGCTATTGCCCTCGTATTTCGGTACTCGGGTTTCTCACTGAACAATGAAATTCGGAATGTAGCAGCGTCAACGTGGCTCAATGTGTATTACTATAAACTTACCGGTGCACTCACTTTCCGTGTAAAATTTCCCGCGAAACTGTACCGAATGTTCAGATTTCGATACTGAGTTAAAACACGCGAATGCTAAACGTGTTCACACTCTTTACCCGATACCCAATTGAAAGGTTTCATCACCAATGTCTCTGTAATGTGCATCAAGTACATCATTCCAGAACAGTGAAGAGGACAAGAGTTGGCGCATGCGCTGATCGCAGATGCTGTATTTTCCGCCGTAGGACTTTCCATGCGGACGCGCTCTGTAAATGAAACTCTGTCGAGCCTAGATTCATTGCGGAAAAACCGATTATTTTGTTGGATCTGAAAAAAATGGAAATACTCAGGTATGTATATCCTCTCAGTGCTGTGTGAATTTCAGCGTAGGAGCACAAATTTCAGCATATTTTTTTCACCATAAACAACTCTTCTCTAGATCGACGTCAAGATCAGAAAAATTTCTTCACAAAGCCACGATCAATTGGCATAGAGTTTCCCAGCTGTGAGATATTATCGGTCTGCTTCTCACATCAATTTTTTTTTGCAAGCGTCACAAAAAACAGTTCGAGCAGAATGACATCCGATGATCGCGACACGAATCTGATCAACAATCTGCGTTGTTGGAAATTATTCGGGAACGAGTGAGGAACGGTAAGAGAATAAGGGTAGGAGATAGGCGGTGGTGTGTAAATGACGTCGACGAGGACATGGATAATTAATTTCCTTTGTCGGGGCGGACGCGAGATGCGAGATGTTTGCTAGTGACAGCACCGACGACCCCGGGACTGGTGCACAATAATTCCAGCCTGTAGGCGGCAGCCGGCATCCAGTTATGGGCATTATCAACGACTGTGACGTTGAAACCGAACTATATTTTCTGATCGAATATAACGAATTGCATAATCGAAACCTCATCGAAGAATTGCGTGATAACCGTGGTTTGAATCCATTCGTTTAGCCCGGCGCCGCAGCGTGCTAAACTTTATCGGATAATTGTACAAAGTTTACGGGATCTTTGCCCGCTTTCACCCGTGCAAACTTTGACTAACTTTTCTTCGAAATGAACCTTTCGTTTCGGCAAGAGTTTCCCTGTAGGTATATATATATATGTAGGTACCATGCCGAGGTAAAGTTCCTTCTTTTGAATCTCGAGGCTGCTCCTCGCCCCCATTCAATGCACAGGTTTTCTCGAGTTCACTCTGCCCGAGTCTTTGTCGATTGGATTATACCGTATAATTGGTGATAATGCTCGCTGAGTTCCAACAGCTAACGGCTTAACTCTCCAGAGTCTGGTGAAAAATAATACAAACGTGAATGGGTATCAGACAATGAACGTTCAACAAAATTATCATACAAACTCGCGGATTAATGGAACTTATAGCCGAGAATTTATCAAACTTTCATTTCGTGGTCACATTGAATTTACGGAAACAGAGTCGTTCGGAAATTGAAGTATAATTCAGGATTGATTTTTGCTCATCAAAGTCTGATGAATGGGCGAATGAAAGGCAGACCTTTTCTCCGAGGCCGAATATACCCCATTTGTATTGGCCGCAAATGGGTGGGAGTTTCCGTTGCGGAAACATTTATCATGAACATCGAAATTCTCGCATGAATTTATGTGGGATATAGTCAACCACTCGGGGAAACTATTATGGTTCGACTAATATGGCTTCTTTCCTGCATGACATTTCCGTGTACGGTCAGGCATTTCCGGAATCAATATTCACCATCACTGCCTGAAGTTGGTAGCGCTACATGAAGATGAAAACGTGGTTATACTGGTTCGTTCGACGAAAAATATAATTTCATGGTTGAAAACTAGAGGAAGAGAACTGATATATATACGACGGAGATCAGCGGACTCGTTCTTTACTATTTATTGAAAATCAATTTCCAATTTTCGCGGTCCTTCTTTGCAGACTTATAAAGCCGAAAAGCCTTCATGCCATCGATGGGTAGAATTGGTCGGAATCTGCAGGAAATACTTCTAATGACAAACGGGGAAGGGACCCAGAAACGACGTAATCCAGACCCGACGATTGCATTCCTATACTCTTTCCACTACGATTAATTATTGTTAACGGAAATGATCTCGATTTGGTAGTGTATTATTTATAGCATTGAATTTTTCCATCAGGAATATAAAAAAACATTGTTTGAAAAAGCGGGCAAGCCCATAAGTTACAATGGAAAGTCCTTTATTGGCGAACACCAGAACTTATGATGGCCACAAAAATTGGTAAAAATGAAAAAGGAGAATTATTTCGTTGCTTCTCGTTGGATACTTGGACGAGAAAATACATCATAGCCAAGTATGACCTCTACAGTTTGATAAAGATTGATGAATCCATGGCCTGGGACAATGGATCCATCGATCCATTATCGTGGAGAAGCTACGAACCGGAACGGATCCTGCAATCTGGTGTACGTCGTTGTCTGAACAATTTTTCGAACTCTCAGAATTGGACGATTTAATAAATTGATCGGCGATACATCGAAGGTTGTTGTCTACCGCATCCTTCACCGAAGCCGTGTAGAGTTTGTGGGCGAACATTTTTCCTCTGAACTTTTCACCTAGTGTACCTACAGCACATGTCTTCAGAATAGAACGCAGCTGGAGTTCAGCTCGGAAGTATCTAAATCCACCGTGGAACCAGATATACTTTTCAAACTTTGTACCAGCGTAGGAACTATACAGACGCTGATTCGAGATACCGTTGGTACTTGTAAAGGCGAGGAATCTCTGGAGCATAGTTCTTACGACAATAATGGGTGGGTTTTGAGGAAATATTTTTTATTTCACTGTCTGGCAGCTTCAATTTACCACTCGATTGTTTTATGTTCGGTAGAAGTTCGTTTTGCGTAGTTTTACCGGTGAGTTTGAACGCTGCAGCGCCCGGAGCTACTATCCATCGACCTTTGCCGAGATTAAGCCGGGTCCCTGTTGTTTGTTCTGGCAAATTCTTTCGACCATTGTTCATAAAACCAATTTGAATATGCGGTTTGCCTGCAAAAAAATTAGCCGGAATACCGAGGGTCTTTGTCTTAGTGGGATCCGCTCACCCTCGACCACTGCATCCCGAGATGAAGATCGAGCCAGAATGTAAGAGGCGGGTGAAACAGGGAAAGAATTTCGTAGATGCAGAAGGGGAAGAGGTAAAGAGATGCGGATGGGGAACGAGCGGCCATGTAAACCGGAATGAATCTCACAGCCGCACGTGGCTTGGCCAGGATCCACACGCTTCCTTCTCTTCCCGTCCTGAGCCCCAGGTCGAACCACCCTTGCGTATTCTGCAAGCTTTTTATGTTGGGAATTTAAATTAGATACAACCACTCTCCATCTACAGCCACTGAAACCCAACGTGCCTACTGAATCAGCCAGCGAGAATACTTCCTTACAGAGGTTTATTTGATAGCGTTATTTTCTTTGTCTCCTACTGCAGAAGTATAAGAAATTTAATATTTATGCATTATTCAGAGCATGCCCACCGCCCGGACCCCCCCGCGAATATATATTTACGTAAATTCCGCCTCGCGTTAATGACCACGAATAAAGCCCAAGTAATATTCTTCTATATAACCAATAACCTCTGAAGATATCTTTTCTGAATTTCAATTATATCACTCTACGTGACTCCTTTTCTTGCACTCCTATCCGGATGCTTAGGGAAATACGATGCCCACAATTAACGATATCAATCCCGAACCGACGACGGCGCGTAGGAGTCAGCGAAAACAAGTTATTCTCTCATTGTCAGTGATTTGCAATGGCTCATTATCCGGGCAATTAGTAGTTTGTGTAATGAATTTAAGTGTTTCCGCTCGGAATTAGCATGCTAACTGTTCTCTCCCTCTTCTCTCTTACTCTAGCCCAAACTCTGCACCCTGCACGGCGTTGGGAAAGCGTTGCAATTCACGCCACGCTAAACTAGGTTCAACGCCAGTCCCGCTTTTACACCCAACGCTCAAATAATTGATTACATACGTCCCTGGGCCGTTAGTCGGATCGAAAGTCGGTCGGTTAGTGACTCGCAAAAAATTCCGTCGTCTGAATATCTTTCGGGAAAATTTACGAACCCCTATTCCTAAGACGTTCTTTCATGGGCGGAGAAATAACGTAGGAAATTTTTGTTTATTTTAAATAACGTTAAACTCCAGACGGTACACAATATCTCGCTGATATTCCGATATATTGGTACCCGTATCGATGTTTGCCGAAGAGGGTTGGAGCCGCCGGAGGGGGCGAGGTGCAAACAAGAAAGGAGAATACCTTGCGCCACACCATCTCCTATTCTATACCAAAGAACCGGAGAGACTAGGTTCTCGCGGATAGAGAGCAGAGGGTGGCGAGGGTGGAGTGTGCACAGCGGAACATACACACTAGCTAGTCGATGTGATTGGCCTTGTGCCAGAGACCCCTAACGACGCCTTCCAAAGGAGGAGAATCCGACTCAGACCCAAACTCCTACGACGAGCCACCGAAGATACCCTAGCCAGGATACCCCGAAAACTTCACCGAGCGAAGGATAGCGAGGAGACGTGGTGACGCAATGTTCCCGCAATCACATTTTGGCACGCCCTTCATCTCGCCCCGAAATACCCCCCCATTCTTATCTTTCTGTGCCTTCCTCATTCACTGGTTTCGCACTAATGAAAGAGAATTGTCTGCAGAGATGCTGCGACACTGTTGCGAAATTGATCAAACAATCTTGAAATATTTTTTCTGTGTAGTATCTTGGAAAGTTTGATCATCCGTCGCTGTGTGGGGTGCACGAATGATCCTATCTTGGAGCAGTGAAGAAAAGAAACTTGGCGCATGCGCACATGCTGAACGCTCTACTTTCCGCGCTGGGCCTTTTCTCGCGAATACGAATTATCGAAGAACTCAGTCCCTCAGTGGCGGTATTGGGTGGACCGCGAATACTGTGTGGTTTGGAGTCTTTTGATTCGTTCTGCATTTTTGATGAATCGCAACGAGGGTGTTTTTCCCTGCATTAACCGTTTAGCGGAGCATGTACTCACAGCGTTTCAATTCACGTTGCACCTCAAACGGGAAATGCTCTTCCGACCACCGGGACCAAAGGCACGATCGTTTATCCCCTCTGAAGCGTTAGCGAACCAAACTCACCCCCAGAGACGAGAAAGTCGCTCTTTGCGATGCGTCGACCGTTTTGGCACATAAAGCTCGTTAAATCCACCAGCCCCGTGGAAGGGGGGAAATTAGTATTGAGAGGCGCGGTATGGTGGTGGCGGATTCGACCAGTGAGAATTTTTGTAATTAATACGTTAAAGTTTTAGAGACTTTCGCTCGAGCCATGAGTCACCCCGTTTCCCACTTCTCACTTTTCTGTCTCACCCTCTTTCACCTTGGCTTCCGCTTCGGTACACCGTCTTGAATTTTGATGATCCAGATATTTCGATACATCGCCGGTTTGAGTTTGAAAATCGAGGCGTGAATCTCGGTTGGAATTAATCCCTTTAATAATACTTAGGTTGCGGACACAGCGATGAAAAAGAAGAAGAAAAAAAAATTATCACAACTGTCACGTTCCTCTATTCGGATATCCCATGCAGCGTATGATACTCGTTCTGCTGTGGATTCGACGTGCCCTGAGCCAGACATCGTTTATTGGAACTACAACCCCTAGCGCCTGAGCCCATTGTTAGAACTCTTCCGACATCTGGCACAATCATTTGATATTTTTTCTAGGGGCGGTAAACCATCGCGTACATGTGGTATTGCCAGTGTTGAAATAATCTATATAGGAACAACCCATGGAAGACTGTATATCCTGAAATGTTGAGTTGTTTGCGGTCTAACTAGACCGAGTTTTGATATCAGAGAACCTTCCGAGAGCCGCCCCCCCCCCTCCCATCATCCGGAGTGAAAGAATGGAGTGTTCGACAAACACCACAAAACGCTAGTTCCTTAACGGCACGGCGGCATCATAGTGAGAAAAGCTCCAGCATACGGAGATCGCGAGAGGCCAAGAAAGATAGAAATGGACTTTTCTATCTCGTCGAGAGAATAAAGACGGACGGACAATCGCCTCGGCTATTGTGGCGTCAATTTATACATATATTTATTTAAAGTCAAGTACACAATCCAATATTCGTCGTGGTAGGAAAATTGCTCGAACGCTTCGGAGTGCATGTGTCAGACCATTGCCGATTGGAAACGAATATAATATCATCGTCCTAGTGTTGGTTTGTCCTATGGACCATTTGGTAGCAATATTGATTTTCATAGTACCAATAATTAAATTCAATCAAAAAATTGAATCCGGCGAGTGAATATAACTTGACAATTTTGGTTCAAAGATCTCATTACACTTTGAAATTGACAATTTTGGTATGTTCATGATATTGGTCTGTAGTTCAAACTAACCCTAGACCGACGGATGTTTCATAGTGAGTTCAAATCCTGTCATTTTTCAATTTTTTGGTTTTTCAATCGTTTCAGAGTTTCCATATTTTGCTCTTCACGAATTTAGGGGAAAAAATCCGAATTTTATAATAACCAGAACGGAATACTCAAAATACGACTTACGATTATATTTCAAGCATTCAAAGACGTATGGTAACACATTGAATCGATTAATAATAATTTATCATAAAAGCGTACGACGAACACTGGGATATTTTTGCGCTATTTTTTGGTCTGCGGTTTTAAATTCTGTATGAAAAGAGATTGGTAAGTGAGGCGGGGGGGGGGGGGGGGGGAGGTGGGAGGGAACACCCGTTACTTTTTATGTTGATGCTATGCCAAATTTATGTATAATCCAAAAGCACTGTAAATTTTTACGAGAATGTTTTTCCACAAAAAGAATTATAATCGGTGTCATTTACAAGCTCAGCTCACCGTAATAACCAGCCTGCACTATGTGCGGCTGCAGTTATGTAAATCTTAACCGTACATCATGATGTTTACCTCGGTTTTAACATTATTTCATTTTTCTGCTTTCAGGTAAGTTGAACCGGACTTTAAACCACATTAGAAACCATCTTGTGAGTGAATTTTTCCAAAATACATGAAAACAACAAGAAAAAGTGTCCGAAAAAATTGGATAAGGGGTGCGATCGTGTTACGACCCTGTCGGTCTCAGCGTCTGAAGTAAATGAAAAAAAATTCCGTCGTCTAAAATACTTGCGAACGGTCAGATTTCAGTTCCGTCCATAAAACGACTCGATCGCGTCATTCCCAGATCTCTTTCCGGCCCTCAGACGCTGAACCCCGCACGCAGCTGTGTCTGGCCGGACGATACCCGTTTTATTAACTTCATTCTCGCATCTAGGCCGGTTTTGCGAACCAAACCCGATATATGCGGATGAATGGTGGGACCGGGCTGCCAGAAATTGACGCCGTATCGCTGATCCACACTCGTCTAGGGAGTAATACCACCCCTGGAAGGCCAGTCACGTCCCCTGCTGCTACCATTCCCTGAACCCCTTGGACCCCCTGACTCCTGACCCTCTTGGGCCACAGTCGCAGTGTAGCCTCGGTCTATCGAGGGACGAACCACACTGCGCAAGCTTTGCGCTTTAGTAGGTGTACGCGACACCCACACACGGCGGTACAGCCGTTTGGGCACATACTATGTGCAGTAGTATGCCAGACTACGATGTACGCTAGTGGGGTAGCGTAGTATACGATATCGCCCTGGGCCACGTCGCATGGGGCCTCTTAGGCTCGATCAACTATTCATCCGGGCGATATCCCGCTCTCTGCAGCGAAAAGTTGCTTCGGAAAACCCAGCTGGTTCCAGTTGAGCAATATTGCGATAGCCATAGCCAAAAAATTCTCTACATTTTTATTCACATATTTATTCATCGAGTTCGATTTCAATGAATCGAGATTATGGCCGGGAAAGTGACTCAGGGTTGTATTCATAGACGGCACTTATGGGGACTTCCAAAGTAGGGCGAAAAAATTCTTACTCCAGATTGGAAGTACACGACTTGGGCTTCATTTTGAACAAAGTTGTCTTGAAAATTTTGGTCACCGGATTCCACAAGAGAATAGCCCTTTTGTTCATTGTTATATATGCGAAACCTGTTTGAAAATCGCTCAAAAAAGTTAGATTCGACGCGATCAAGTACGATATTTCAACTAAAATTCAAGAAATCATAAATCGGTTCAGTGAAAGATTACACGATTTTATCTGTGTCTTGTTTTGTTATTTGAGACGCTCCTTTTTCCACTATTTTTATCGGCGCTCTTTGCAAGCTTTGCCTCCGTGGCATCTGGATGTCATAATTTTCGAGCCATGCTTGTGCTTTCAGACCCCGTTGGCCGATTCGAATTTCCTCTATTTATCATAAACCTATTTCATTTTGAAGTCAAAGCACGCGTCTTTTCGGTTTTTTCTTGGATACCTACACCCTGATTGAAAGGATCTCTCGAATCCGTACTGACCTTAGTATCATGCCCTGACATGACCGTGACTTTGACGAATCTATTTGCCGATTCTTTCGTGAATTAAAACTCAAACTGAAAGTTTCGAAGTTGAGGTAGGAGAGAAAGCTTCGCGTTCTTATTATGTAAGTGGAAAGAAACCTCGCGTGACCATGAGTTGGACTCACTAGCTTTACGAGTTGAAAATCGGTTTCTACCTTCCTATGTTTGCACCACTCCACATTATACGGAAAATCAGCTCTCTCTGTTTCATGTACTTTTACACGTTTATAAAGAGTCGATCGTATGTTCGATCAAATATTTCCCACGCTCGTATATTATTCGTGAGCGACCCCATCCAGGCAGCAAACTGAATCCGTAAAGCACCCTTGCATAATTTCAATTCTATCGTATGGACACACGTGTGGTGCAGCATTCAAAAGAGCTCTACGTAATTATCGATGCTTTTACACTGCAGGATGAAAAATTGTACGTTTCAGTGGTCAGGAACAACCCTTGCGATCAGGTATAGAAGGCAGGGGCAATGATCTCGACGTCAACAATCAACCGCAATTTACGTTTAAAACTTCCTCTCGGGTAAGCCCTAATAGCGGAAGTACGAAAGAGGCACGCCACTCCTTCGCAAACAAAGAAGAGAGTGGTTGAACGAGCCGAAGAGAAATTTTCGATTGCGGTAAAGGGGTATTTATAGAGTACACCACACGCTCCCGCACGCACGTACATACATTGCGAAGACGCGTGCTCGTATAAATTGCCCTTATAAGGGTCAGGCGTAGAGGTAAAGCGGTAAAACCGATCCCAGAGGTGGAGTTTAAACCCAGCATTTCACTCCGCAGAGCATCATTATAAGATATAATTACTCGGTATACGCGGGCAATCGAGGCTTCCGATCAACCCAATTATCCGCACCGTTGTTACAGCACGCTACGGACAGAAACGTGGAGGATAATACCATCGGGTTGCTCAATTATCATTTTTTGTTCTTCAACTCAATTCGAACGGAGCATATTCAATATTTAAATAAACGAACGTATCTCAATGATCAGAGTCTCCGAATCCTCGTGGTTTTTTTCATCTAGGTGAGCCTGCAGAGCTGTAAAACCGCAATTTTGTAGCACAGTAGTATTCTAAAAGCTGACTAACGGAGGTATGAATAATGTATTCTCGTTCGTCTTGCTCTTCCCGGTGATCATTATGTTTTACACCAGCGTTATGCCGTGTTTCGTTAACCAGCTGCCATGCTATGACCGAGTTACGGTCATCCCATCGCGGCCGAGGTACGGGCCACACCTTTCCGACTGGTGCATTACTACCGCATATTCATTACATATCGTTAAGTACGGCGTTAGCCGGGTAGAACTTCGTTTCCGAAAGTAGTCTCAAATTACCTGTCGTTAAAACAGTAATTTATCACCAGTGGGGGGGTCATTATCTATGCTAGTTTTATTATTTAGTTTGCCTGCAGCGTCAGATTACGATCACATAGAAAAAAGGAACTATCCCTCTGTTCGATTTTTTTTTTCATCAGACTATAAAAGCTTCAACTACCCCTTTAAAAATCCCTGTGACGTTGCGAATGAAACGTTTCGGGAACAGAATCCCACAGCCATGACGTGCATATCCAAGTTCCGTGCGACGTTGTTTCGTCGTTTGTAAAATTTCGAGAGAGATTATTATTCCTTGGAGACAATATCGCATCGTACATCCGGCTAATTAGAACGATAGTTGAAGCAGTTGAGGTATATCCCGAAGTGCTTTGTGCATAGACTGCGCCAATAGTCTTCGACTCAATAGCGTAAGCTCTATCAGGTGCAGATTGGGAAGGTACGTGGGCTTCGCCCACCCCCATCCTCCTTCTCCAATCTGCACTCTCCGTTTTCCTTTCATCCCGTATTCTCGTTCGTACTCGTGTTTGTGGTATTAATTAAGGGAAGATGGAGGGCGAGGATGGTAGTGGAAAGGGTGAAATGGCGAGAAGTGTGTAAACAGGTCCACGTATTATGTTATCTAAATCTATCAGACTGACAGCTCGCTCTATTACCTCACGCCAAGACAGCGCCGAGCCAGATATCAGGTGAACTAAAGCCTACTTTAATCAATTCAGGGGGTAGCTGCTGGAAAATTCTCAATCCTTGACTACTACCGCATGTAAGTACTACTACATGTAAAAGAGTGATTTTAGGTATGGAAAAGACTGGTTTTCCAGAGAAAAACTTCAAGGATAACCTTGAAGGTTTATTTCACGATGACAAACGATTGGACCAAAAATCATTGGGTCGACAACTTCTTCCCCACATTTCGACATGTTGTAGAGTGTAGAAATATCGTCCGAGTGATACCTTTAAGGGCTGAGGATTTTGAATTTTCATTGTAATACCTTCTCAAATCGCGAGGGCTGGATCAACGCCATTGGTTTTTTCGTTGCAACATCATCGCCCCTGTAGATGATTCTCAATCGGTAACGATATTGAGCGCAGGGGATAATCAATGAGGAATTCAGTCAACGGAAGAAGGAACGAAATCAGATTATTGGCATCCCACATCACGCAAATTTCAATACAATGGTTTTTTCATTTTGTTCTTTCACGATGATAGCACTTGGTTCACATCGAGACCGTCTGAAATTCCGTGGGATTCAATAATACGAACACGAAATGGAAAGAATAAAGCAGCTTTGTCTCTGGAACGTTTATGAAAAACTTGTATTGAGATTGATATGAGAGAGCGCGAGACGCTTTGAATTTGAAAGAGCAGTGGCCCGTTCATAGAGATTTGTAGGAATTTGCATATCTAGCTTGTGAGGTGATGAAATCCTGAAAACCAGTCAACAACACAAAAACGTAACGTGATGTTCAGGATTTTTGATGAGTAAGATTTTTCTAAATAATTCTGCAAACACTTGACCAAACAGACGAATGAATTTTCCTTTTTCTTTTTTGAAGTTATCATCAACATTATTAGCGTCGACAATGTGACCTTCTGCTTTATTACTCTAAATCGATCGTTTGCTCAGTCGTTCGCGTTAGGAGATAAAACTGGACGAATTTCGAGGTTTCAGTATTCCCTAAGCAGAGGAGAGATAGGAGCAGCAAAGGAAAGATTCGAGCGAGACTATCCTGGGGTAATCGCTTCACTCGGAGCGAGTGGTTTCTTCGGTGATACTGTGTCGCAACAGCCGTTAGATAGTCTATACATCGTTGTCGTCTCTAGAATTTTCGTATTGTCTGGATAATGAAGAGTGATGACAAAACGTCAGCGCGTACCTCGCCGCTAACCAGTTACAAGAAACTAGCGCCGCGCGTTTATTAGGCGTCATTCACGATAAGCCTCACTCTTTGTTTACGAGACAGGTTACCCTGGATTAATCAACTAACACGCCTAAGGTCGTTATACAGATCCATGGGAGAACAGACAAGCTAACAAAGTACGCTGATCGCACCTCAGATACACATCGCACGTGTATGGGCTCACTGTACATGCTTTAGCACAAACCGTGATAATCCTATCTCACACACTTTGTCAGCGAGTTCATGAGTCATAACGGTCACATTCATGAAGATACTCCGCTTTTTATACCGTCGAATGATCCGATTAACCAAGACTCTGGATCACCTGAAAATAGTAATTAATCACCATCGGCTGAAATTGGCGCTGGAAGAAAATCAATGCTTGAACAGAGGTCGTGGAGTGTGCGGAAAAGTATGGATTGCTAGAATATACTCGTCTCGTTAGCTGCTGCGAACCCCCGGCCGTATATATTCCGTGTTATACCTATAACTACGTCAGGCCGTTGCTCTTGGACCGGGCTTGATGGCCTCCTGTCGGGCGTGAGCTTTGCGCCGGGTAAATTCATCTTCGTCTTTGGAGAAAACGTGTTTCTCGAACAATAATCCCCATTATCGCATTCTGGAGTCTTGAAGAGCACGGATCTTACCCGAGGGATTCAGATTTCCCACTTGAGAATATAACACGATTCGATCTAAAGAAAATCTGTTATTCGAGAGCCAGATGGAATCTTGAAATTTATGTGAAAAGGTTTACCTGGTTGAAAGAATGATTTGAAACGATAATTTTGTCGATCCTTCGTGTGAAAAAAAAATACAGATAGAATTAAGAATATCCAGGAAAAGTTCTAATTCGTTCTAGCATAGACTTTTATACAACCTGACAGTCGAGAGTATCTTAAGAGCTGCCTTTTCGGGTCGGTTGTAAAGAGGATATATTTTTTTCTTTTTTTTCCTCTGTTTATTTTCACTTTTCTTTTTTGTACTTCCACGGAGATTCGTCTCGAGACTTGGAGCACTTTCCAGCTGAGAGAGTCCACGATTGTATAGCAGCGTACCCCTAGCAAACAGTACGCTGCTAGAGTATTGGCTATCGTGCGCCCTAGTTGGCGGATATTAAAAACTGCGGATGTATAAAACCAACATGTATAAAAAATTATTTTGTAAATATCATTGTACGCGGAGATACAAGATCATGCTCAACTATTAGTATTCTTCGTTAATAAAAAGCGGACGTGACTTTATCAACGTGATACTGAAACGGCAGAAAAGTTTGCGCGTACAGTGTCTGCTGGTGTTCTCAGAGTTTTATCGACTCGTTACGTACAGCAGAGCTAGCAGACCGTTTCAAAGTTTGTTGGAAAAAAAAATGATAAAATACAAATGAAGAAGAGTGTGTGAAGTAAGTACCGCCGGCTTCAGAAGTTGAGAATAAGGGGCGGCGCGGGTGAAACATACAGACTGAATTTGTATCTTCATACATGAAAAAAAATTCTAGACTCTGTTACAGACGCTATATAGCGTCAATTTGCATTCAGGTCTACCCAGTATGACAATTCTAGGTCTCCAGTTTACCCCATGACATAAAATTTGAGAAATCTTCTACCACCTCACACACTCTCCGATATTATACACTGATCTCTATCACCTCACGCGTTCATTTTCACTCAGGTTCAAGATTACAATCAAACACTTTGATTCGACAATAGCTTGAGTTTCAAAATATTTGATGATTTTCCATATTGAACACAAGAGCGTGACTCGATACTTCCACTGGTATCACTTCGACTGACTTCCCATTGAATACCGTCGTTATTGAACGAATGGGGTTCGACGTTTGTGCCGCATCGTTGAACACTTTCATTCGAATCCATTCGACTACAGCACCTGTACCATTATTCGCATATAGGCGATTGCATCGCGATAACTCGATCCAAGCGTCAAAACGTTCTGAGCCCTATTAATACAAGAGGTTCATCGACATTCTTCGCGAGGGTGAAGAAACGCGAGTCATCGTTTGGTTATTATTTGCTCGACCCGTGCCTGCTTTGGGTCGGATCGTGAGGGAACGGGGTCTATGCAAGCAGCTGTGCGTGGCGGGTGCCCTGCTGCAACCCCAACCCCTATCACATCGTGGGCGACGGTGCGACCCTGAACTTGCTGCGGCCCGAGGATCGATATCAGGTTCACTGTCCTGCCTCCTTGCCTCAGTCTCGCGGACCACGCCATCCTCCATTCCGTCACACGTCGAGCTCGCAGCCTTAGGGTGCAACAAAAACGCGCGAGTTCAACTCCCCTTGCGTTCCGCACTGCGGAACGATTTGAAGAACAAATTCAGACCTTTCATCAATTTCTCGGCTGTTTCACGTTCGAATTCCTCGAAGGCGGTTTGGGCTGATATTATACAGGGATTGAAGTTCGGGGTGAGGTGTCACCCACCGGTAACCACTGGCACATTGTAATCTTGTGATAAATTGCGGAATTAGCGATAAATGGCCCAAACTAACTCCAGTCACTTTTCGCTCTGTAGGACGTGCCGGATTATCCTTCGACCTCGAGGATGTGCATTTTTTGTTTCCTTCATATTTTACTGCACTAGGAGCCGAGGGAGCGATGACGGGGACAGATATCTCTAATTTATGGCCTTCGTGGGACGTACTGACACCATCAGTAAACGTCATCATACCACCCGAACGTCTCACATCATGTTTTAGTCTTTGCACCACATGGGAATTCATGAAGAATTTTTTTGTCGGATTTGAAAACTGTACCACACGACCGCTAAATCATTCTTAACGTCTCAGTGGTATTAATTGGTCGATTTTAATTGTTTATTTATGGTACAACAAACCACCAGGTGGGGAACGGAGTCCCGAAATAAATCTGACTCCCGGCTCTCCAAGCGGCAATTAAAAACTGTTAACGTTTAATTAAAACATTTCGACGCCTCCCCTGGGTCTGCGATGTCCGTATATATGCGACCCATATACGTATGGAAGGGGGTTGAAGCGTAGACTGTTCCAGTTAAAAGTGCAACTAGCCCGGTCCACAGTGTGCCGTTGGCGTTGCCATACACTGTATGGTACCGTACTTCAATACGTTTTATAAACACAAAACTTCAGAGATATGCGAACGGATGTTCTTTTTTTTTTGGTAGATGTTTACAACCCTCATAGGCGAAGGTGGTGTTTGCGAAAGTTTCTTTCGCCTAGCGCACTCAGTCAGACCAGTGAGCGACTTTTAATATCGCTTAATGCTCCCTTGGCTTAGTATTTGGACTCGGGAACTCTCGAGAACTATGCGGTGCAAAGGGATGTGCATGGGCACATTCTGCAGTCAAAAACTAAACCTTGGAGTCTCTATTGAATTGAAGAAAATGCTTTTTAATACCGGAAATCGAGCTTTAAAATCTTGCATCGATGACCATCAGTGACTGACTAGTAATCATTGTTTCTTCGCAGCTGCTTCGTGGAAAGTTGCGTAACAGTCACCTCTTTTTCGCAATTGCGACACAATATAATATTTCAAATTGATTTTCCAAGTATTTTGGATACGATGCTGGAATATTCTCCAGCGCACATTCTCGTCGGTCTGCGACTATCCTAACGATAAGCGCTTTACGTGCCCAGCTCGATAGAAGCCGAGGATGTATAGGTTCTTAGGCCATTACCTGCACCCCAGAAGCATCAAAAGCACGGAAAGCAATGCGTCTGAATAGCACTACTCCGCGTGACACGGGTTTTACATTAGTTTTGCACCAGATTTATCACACGTGCCTGGCGAGAAACTCGGCGTTTATTTGTCTGGGCTTGCAAATCCAATGTCACACCGAATGGTCCCCTAGGTGGTGAGCAGATTTTTTTTTAACGGAGCATCCTTCTGCGTTGCAAGAAACTTCATATGGGGTGAAAATTGCGCCTATAACTCTCTGACGGACGGGACGCGGACCTTCGAAGGATCGATGACAATGAATGTGACGTCGAGTTGAGAACTGAAGTGAAAAAACTTCGGCTTCTTCTAGGCTTCAACGATTGAACCGCTCGCACTTTTAAACCCGGAGTATTTTTTTTTTTCTTCTAAATAGGGACGAAAAGTACTCCGTCTGCAATCTCGGTGAGATTTTAAACCTTTTAATTTCGGATTTGCGAAACTGTTTTGCATTACTCGAGGGGACTATAACCGCAATCGTAATTCAACTGGCGAATAGCCTCACGGTTAAAAGAGATTAAAATGGTTCAGCCGAGGGATCAGAAGAGATTCGTCTCAATTTAACTCCTGGACGTGAAAATGGCGACACGTTTCTCTGCAGGCTGGAAGAATAAATTAAAGTTCGAATTCATCCTCATTGCAGCGACGCACGGAGATAATTCCGCATTATTCTCCTGATCAGCATTTATTCGCGCTTCGATAATCGGCAGTCGATGGGATTACTATCGTATCTCGGGAGGAATCGAGAAATATTAAATACGCGACGGAATGTGAGAAATATAAATAAGGTAAAAAGTCAACTAGATTTTTTTAATTAAAGACATTTTTCACCCGGGTTCATCACTGCGTGACTCTCGTGCTCTTCTTCTGACAATTAAATGGCTGAATAGAATTTTTATCCTCTGATGATAATGAGCTAGATGATTGAGGAACACGAGGATAACATCGAAATCCAGAGGACGCGATTGTAGAGGATTATATGTGGCAGATATTTTCGCGCATAGATAACATGTGCCAGTAATATAGGTATAGGATAGATACTGGATTATAAAAGGTCACGTAACGAAATTAATTAAATGCAAATTATGCAGATTTTCAACAAATTCTCCCTATTACCGGGTGGCATGACTCAGGCACGCGAGAGAAATTGCGTATACCCGTATATATTTCGCACAATATCGCTAGCGGAACCGCGCAAACAATTTCTGCCCACACCGCGTCGCCCGCCGGCCTTCGCAGGACACACATAGGCCGTATATATATTTCAGTGTCATTTTAATTTGCACACTCGGAATGTTTTACTATCGCATTTGCATTTGCATTCACATTACAGTACTGCGGTGTAATCTCGTCGATATTTTATACCGACGCGACCCCGAGATACGATACACATTCTACATTTTTATTATTTTCATCTGAATATGCAAATTCATCAAAGGTATACTTTTCAAGGAATTTTTATCTCATTGATTATCTCTTACATTGGTCATGATTATACACGGATTCAAAGACCGTATGCGAAATGATGCCAGCGCCGAATCGTCGACTACCGGTCGTGTTTTTCCGTAGCAGCAAGAGAAACTTGACCGTTGGGGACAATTTTGTGGCGCCACTTGTACACGCGCACGGCCTGTGTAGTAGAAACAAGTTAGGTTACGAAATCACCAATCTCTCGCTAATGGATAACATTTTGCATAATTTAGAAGTGTTACGGAGTAGAATGTAGCGCGGCTGTGCCGGGGTTTGTGTCTCGTTATAAATTCTCCCTGATATCGGGTTACGATGATGGCGAAAGAGAGCCGCGTGCAGGGTATGAAAATACGCAGGTGTCTGGAAAATAATTTTTCCGAGCCTGTTTCTCACCTTGGTTGTTTCAAGGATGGCTGGTGTACGTAACGGTGAACTCTAAGTGCTGAACTCTGAACTCTGCTCGAAATTCGTAATAGTATTAGCGGTAGGTAAGAGGTGGAAGGAAGATGGCATGGTTAGTGTATTTCTCTGGTTTAGAGCGCAACTTTGTGACGGCAGCCGCAAACACGCCAGCCAACGGAAGTGAGACTTGCTACAGACATTATACCTCACCATCCTCACCTCATTAAGCCAAGACATGGCTCTCATAGTTTTCATTACATGTGCTGCAGAATTAACAATTACTACTGATTCGTTTACGGGCAAACGGACCCCAAACGAAGCTGAAACTAACTATACTCCCAAACGTTATCTTCTTTTTTCATCACAATACATATACTTCAGATTCAGATTTTAAACCAATCACAAAGGATTGCTGCATTCGATCTCTCAAACCAGTTTTCGGTCACATACAACGCATAATTAATCTCACTCTTGACACCCCCCAGATAATTTGAACATTGTTCAACCAACTTTCACATGCTACTGATTCATGTGGTAATGGCTAGTCTCATGATATATTTGGCGAAATTTCTCCACGCCTCATTAAAACCTCAAAATGATTCACATCTGGTATATATATGTATATTTTTACTGAGATTACTTCTCTATGGCGTTATAAATATTCAGAGTGATTGCGATGCATCGAGACTATACTGACAATGAGATAGTGAAAAAGCGTAAATACTTGACAAGAAGAAACCTAGATACCAGGTCGGGTAACGAGGGAACGCAACGTACACAGGTTGCTTTGGGGAACCTCTTTGTCAGCCGCGTTGTTTGTAGGTGGAAGTTTTGTTCGGTGCAACCTTTGACGTGAAGGTAGCTAGAATATTTCCACCGACGTAGAAGATTTCGCGTTTTCCCCGGGGGTTCCCGAAGCCAGGGTGAAAAAGGGAGAAGGCACGACGTAAGCAGCGGTACATAGAGAGAATAAGAGCTCGCAACCGAATCGCGGATTTCAGTTGACTCTCGAGTCTTCCCAGCAGACGGGGTAGGAGAGAACGACGCTTCGCGCGGAAGCTCCGACCGACTTCTGATTTGTTGCACAAACATTTCAACTCATCCGCGACAGCGCTATCCGTATCCGTTGGTATAACTTCATAGAGAAAATTGCTCTGATCTTTGAGCACTCCCGCGCGTACCCCACCTCGGTTCACTGCCGTGAAAAGATTTCTCTAGGCAAACGAGATACCTCGGATTACCGGGACCAGAGGACGGGGCGTGTGGGTGCCCCAGGGGAAACTGAGAGCACCGCCAGATAGCGCAGCGTCCCGAACGCGCAACCGTCGGAAAAAGACTCTCTTTGAACTCCAAGATTTTAATTTAAGGCGCTTCAATTTCTTACCACTCACATTTCCACCATGCTCAGCTCCAAAGCTTACGAGCATACGGAAAAGTCACGCCTGCAATACTCGGTCTGAGTACCTCCGTCACTTCTCAACTGAAAGATTAAGATATTCGAAATCATGAACATCAGCATGTTCGAAGTAAAACATCGTTTTTTTTTCACTGTTTCACGAGTATGCTTCCATATCTGATACTGACCGTATCGCGAATTTCAAATTACAATATCCATGAATGATTTAATTATGAGCGAAATGCTTTATCGATTGACCAGTGGTCAGTTATACTCTCAGCTGCATCTGATTCCATTTTTCACTTCGTATCATTATTTGTGGCTCAAAACTTTCTGGAATCAACTGCGAAATTCGACCGGTCGATGGGGATAGGTCGTAATTGATATACCTTGTCACTGCTACGGCATGGTCTATGAATATGTAAACCCATTTTGTGACGAGAGGGTCTCGAGCGCGCGAGAGGCGAGCTAACGTCATTTTCTTCTCTGCTTTTCCTTCATCCTCGGCTCTGGTCGCTCTGGTCCCTCTGGCTCTTCTTCTTCTTATTCGTGCACGATACAAGATTACCCATTACCCGGGCTCAGGCTACTCCCGGTATCTCAGGACCTGCTCATCCTGGTCCCTTGGTCCTGCACCACGCGATCCATTCGCCGGATCTAATTTACTTTTTGTCACGGTGAAACGCGATCCATCTATCCGGGGCTCCTTTCGCCCGGTAAAACCGTGGACCTGGTTTAAGGGCTGCCGAATTTTCCCTAAGGGGTGTGTCCGGTTCTTCCTCGTCTCGACTTTCGGGTCCGGGCAGAATTTCTCTCGCCGTTTGCAGTCCGGGGATATTCTAGACTGGCTATCATTGCCTGTTATCTCTAGTTACACTTTGCTCTGCTCTATGTAAGTTGGGGCTCCAGGGATTCGTGCAAATGTTTGAGCAAAAACCAACGTCATTCGTAAATGGAGGACCTCGCGGTGATTGGAACCAAATTGAACAGTCCAAATGGAAAACGGAAGAGGAGAGTATTTTTATCTCTACCCCGACGTGTCGGTAAAATATTGAAACGATCCGTTTCTTTTTCCGATCACGTTCTCGCAATATTGAATCAGTCAATTAGCCAGGATATATAAAGGCGAAAAATTAGGATGACACACTCGTTAGATACGGGGTGCCGTGCGGAGGAAACTTATGCGGAAGAGGAAGAGGAAAGGCTGGAGAAAATGAGGGAATAAGGGAGCGCGATATGATGAGGGCTGCGTTACACGTCTTGCTCGTTGGTAGCGCGCAGCCAGACCAGAATTATGAAAACTTTTATGAACCGTAGCTGAAACTCTCTTATTTTCATCCACGGAAATATTATACCAGAAGTCGCTGCCAAAAAATGTGTTCCACAGTATCGGCGCAGACCACATCGTGTTACGGTTGCATGCGTGCCGAGCCAGGCTTACCTCGGCGTCCTCAAGATGAAGCTCTGCTTCGCGAAGAATCGATCGGTTCGTTAATGGATATTTTTATTGTCACTCGCACTGTTCTATATGTACGGGACGGTAGAAGAATTACAAAGAACAAAGTACGGCGATTTTACATGTTTGTTCATTTCTCGCCTGAGCACATCGTAAAACGTACCCGTTGAATCACCGCCGCACTGCGATGAGTACGTATATTCCAAGGCTGAAGACACGTAACCTAGCATTATAGCATTTCACCGATCGATGTAGCGACGTTTCGCGGTAAAAATTACCCTAGCTGCTCCATTGTCTTTCTGATCAATAAATGCTGCTATGATCGGGTCGGTGTTTGATTATCTGCTGAATTTCTTTCCAAACTGACTTAATGATCCGTAGGAATTTCTTTGGTCCTGTGGCGGTTAACCTTGACGGTCGTGTACGCGTTTCTTTGATACGGTTCTCGAAGTTGTCAGAATTTTTTGGCCCGTAGCTAAGGAAAGAAAAACTGGAGCGCTGCGGGATGACCGGTCATCAGTTATCTCTATAAAATGTTCCATGAGGCGAGTCGAGAGGGAAGATCTCGGCTCTCGGAAATTTCTGAGGAAATAAACGCCAGTATAATATTCCGATACTGTAGAATCGTGAAATAAATAACCGAAGTAATAAATTCGATAGTGGCCGCTTCCCCGCATAAAATATTCGCCAATTTATTTCACGTAGCACACATAATTAAAGCACCACGTGTGCAAGAGTTCCGCCATAAATCTCTCGGATCAGCAATAACGTGGAGACTGGAGACTAGGGGTGTCGTGTGCACCCAGGGTGTGCCTACAATTCGTCCGCCACGTGGGTGAAGAACGACCTGGCGTCAAGTCACCCGCGAGAAATTATGTGAAGGTTTCCGCCTTATCCCGACACCCCGAGAGAGTATCCAAAAGCGAGAGAGAAAGAAAGAAAGAGAGAGAGAAAAATGTAAGAAAATGAGAAAGACGAGGAGATCGCTGTCTAGACTCGGTTGGACGCTCAGCTTCTCGAAAGTCTCGAGTATTCGAACCGATTTGCCAGGATTCACTTGACAAAAAGTCACAGGCGCCCTGCTTGCTAACCGTGGATTTACATCGGTAATGTTCAGAGTTTTCTTAGAAAGAGGAAAAAGAACCTCCTTCAGACGACGGAATGATCCGCCGCGCCAGTTTGCACAGATCCAAGCAATTTGACGTACCCCAGAATCTGACAATTATTCTGATCCACTCATACCGAAAATCTGCATGGTTGAGCATAGACCCGATCTCATAGATGTCATCGTAAAAAATACCATTCCAGGATAATCTTGAACCCATCAAATATTTGTGAAGGTACTGGGGTGCCTCGTGCCAAATACAATATTATACAATTGAAGAATAGTGGGATCCTCTAGGCTCCATAAATTCCGAGGTACCTGTTTGTTTTCGCATCACGGAACGAGTATCTGCAGTGCAGGGTATCGTTGCGCTTGAAATTGAGTGTAAAGTATGGATTGATGAGTATCGCGATATAAAGATTGTGGGGGTGAGGTTGGCGGGGGATGATGATGATTATACAGCAACATTGCGCTCGTTTGTCATTCCGACTGTGCCTATAGTGACAGCATTGCTATCTGTCTCTTGGCGGTAAGATGCCCAACCCTTATTCGCCGGCATCGGAAGCAACCATGGAGTCTGGCACTGGCTACGCCTGCATCTGGACCGCCTCCAAGAGACCAAGACAGTCCAGAGGATCCCCGGACCACGGTTATAGTGGGACCGACTTCATAAATTCCCCAAACCCTAGCGCTGGCGTAGCCTCGTAACTGTTTCTAACCAATTATTATAAATAAAATGTGGGCAACCGTAATGACAAACGGCAGTGAGGCAGAGTTTGGGGTTCGCCAAATCGAGGCGGCTCTCGCCAACGGCCTGGGGAGCGATGAGAATGGGATGCCCATCCACCGCCTCCCACCCTCGAACAGCGCCCTTTACTACGGTACATTCAGTCAGCTTTTGTAACAGGTTTGGTGAAAGATACCGCATTTTTTCCTTTAAACCACGGTAACATGGTTGATGTGTGACGAATTTCGAGGGCACGTTTTTTCATGGCACTTTTTGATCGAAGCTGGAATAACCGATGATGAAGTATGAACCATTACCATTCTCGCTAATCTTAGATCTGCTATGAGAGCGGCATTACAACGTGCCAGCGAATTCTGCCAGAATGAAACATCTGCTCGGCTATGGCTACTAAATAATAACGCAGCTCTTGCCTTGACAAATGTAATATGGTTTTAATCGAGATATAACCTGGAGTTTATTTATACCTCAGTTGCTGCCAACCAGCATCGCGTCTCGACATCCTCCGTACCAATTTGCAACCTCGCACAGTTCTCTTCGTGTTCTATGAACCTTCATGGCGACCTAAAAGATTTCATGGGTCATCAAGTGCGATCAACCCAATGGAAAATGTTGAATTTTATGCACTCTGTATCGTTGAGTTCCGTTCCAAGTTGGCGAACGTCAAGTTATAAAAATTCTGTACGGTATACGTAGACGGATTTTTACGATTGTGCTAACTACCCTGTTCTTAACATATAAATCAGAATGGTCGTAAATTGTTTGGCAATATAGGTAAAATCAGGGCTTGTGATAAAACTCTATGGTATTCAACGGCGGGTATGCGGTATAGGCGGGATCGTATACATCTTATAGTGTAAAATAATGCAGATGATTCAGAAGATATTGCACAATGGGTGCGTGCCAGATAGAGGCGGTCCTCGGAGGCCACAAAGAAACCGCGTTTCTTAATGACCTCCCTTCCTCTATGGATTACATACGTGACGTTCTCGAGTACGCCCACCCTATTGTGGGCATTGTGTGGATGAATTTACTCCCCATACTTCTCGGTACCTATATACGATCTCAGCAAGGAAATAAAGAAAGGAAAGAAATCCGAGATTCTACGCGATATTGTTACGTCCACGTGTATTTTTGCGACTCCTATATCTAGTACTACCTTTGGTATGTTTTTTTTTTGTTACTTTGCACTTCTTTTCGCCATTTATTCATGCCTCTCGCGAGAACCGTGGCTCTGAGTATTTCCGTTCAGATTTAAATCCATCACGACTAAAAACATGGTCGAGCCGTGGCTCAGGTGATATTCTAGACTAAGAAAACAAGAATTTCAATAAATTGTAGGATGGCCTTTTTGAGGTATAAATTCGGTTTATACTACTTCAAAGTCTTGTAGAATCCGTGGCTCGTGAACCTTATCGGTAAAATATTTGTTCAATGGGAGGCCTCTAAATAAAATAGAATAAAATAAACCACTGAAAGACTTTTATCCGATATTTTTTTTCTCTATATAAATCCTGGGGGTTTCAGAGGTAACGAGATTTCTCCCGAGATTAAACATCCTCCGCAAGACAATATGTTTAAAAGCTATATGAACGCGAATTACAATTCGAGGATTCATTCTCGATTGGATTGTAACCTAGCGGTGCATAAAATTTGCGGTAGATAATCCGGTTCAATTGATTGTACGAATTTTCGGTAAGATTCAGAATTTCCGCAGAATTTCTTCCTCCACTTGTATACATCTTTAAACGTGATAGAGCGTTAACAATAGTTTCAGAAACGAGCGCACGTGTGGTTTTCTCTGCGCGTGTACTTTTCCAACACATAAAAAAAAAGAAAAAAAAACACGAGTGAAACGTGGTACCATAAACCCCTTTACTTTATCCCAACGGACTCGAAGGTGTGCGAGCTCTGATCGTTAATTTCACTTGGGGAGAAATACCGAGGTCGTTTCTACAAAAACCACAACGATACGGTTTCCACTGAACGCCCGTAGAGCTTTGGGAAGCCTTGGCTAACTTATTTTCCGTTAGTTCCTGATCTCCGTTCGCTGCTGCGCTACGCGGTAGCTTCGAATCATACTTTTTTACGTAACGATCCGAAAGTGAATTCTCTCGTTCTCCCGAAATTATCAGAGCAGGACTTGATTGATCGATTTCACATCACTTTTCTGCCATCATCCTGAATCCACGGATCTCAAGAAACTGTAGTACCGTGGAATTTGTTTCATCATTCTAGTTTTCAAAGTACACGAATGTACCGAGTGTATACCGCTTCATACTTTCAAACGCAATACCTATAACCCTCGGTTCAAATATTTATTAAAACTTGTTATGATTCTTTGTAAAACCAACAAACCGTGTGGCTGAAACACAAACGGACTAGTTGAACGTAAATAAAGTATCGCAAAGGAAGCAGGAGGATGAGAGAGATATCTCTTTTGATACATTCAGCCATTGCGGAATGTTCCCATTTCGAATCGAGAAACAATTTTAATTCACCCTCCCCCCCCGCTCGCACCCCCTATACAGCACATGATGCCCGTTCGTTGTATAGCCGCTTTGTTTCATTTAACAAACCGACCAGTCGGTCTGCTGCCGTTCGTTATCCCGCTGGTCCATTGGAGTTTGCTCGTTTTGAGCCGGGTTTATTGCTGATTACTAAAAAATGAATGTCGACTCAGTAATGAACTGGTTGTGCGGAGCGTGTCGTCTGTCAGCTCCAATTTATACACAGTTAATAGATCAAACGGAAATGAAATGAATAAATTGTTGATTGTCTTAAACGAATCGCTTGTAGGCTAACGTGGATTTACTCTTTTCTGGACAAAATTTAATCGAATTTGACTAGCGGTTAAAAATTTCGCAGCTATTTCAGAGCTGGTTGAAAATCGAACGAATTAAATTCATCAACATAGAGGGGAACGGAACGTGGAAATACTGTTCGGAGACGCTTCTAATGAAGGGTTGTAAAAAAAAAGAGAAGGGTGAACAATAGTTGATAGATTGATTTTTTTTTCTTATTGCAAAGGGTCTTTGCTGACTTTTACACCTGAGGAATTTCATGATCCAACTGTTTTGATGGACGCAACCGGGTACGAACAGACCGCACGTCAGGGGCAGCAATGCAAAAAAAAGGAAAGGTGAAAATCGGGTGTTACATAAGTTCGTATATAAAACTGCAGATTACCCACATTTGACTCCATTGTCGTGCCGTCAACCACAATAATGGCACGTCGCTACCACCATTGCCACCATCCGAACCACTGGTACCTACCGAAAGCTCTCGATTCAACGAACCTCGAATTTGCAAGAGTAAACATTTCCCTAATGCACGCTAACCTGACCACAACCGGTCACCCGTACGAGTCCAGCCACGGAAATAACGAAGTATCCATACCTGGCACTGGGTGGACCAGCGCGATTTGGACGACTTGGGAATTCCATGTCACAGGCTGCTCACAACCAGCCTGAATATTTTATTTGACGGAAATGTATCAAAACTTCCAACTCCCGAAACGTTCGAAGAAGGACGGCATAACTGACTGCACGAAAACACGAGGGAATTTGAATTTCGAACGTCATTCAATCCACAATTACTGCAGCGTAGATGGTAGTGATAAACTGACCTTATTCCTTCGGCTCTGATCAAAATGACCCACAATTATACCAGCGAGGAGGCTGAAGGTGCGTTCACCAGTACCCTGCAATTAGTAGAATGGCCTCGTTGGAGGAACTTTAGTTTCGAAACACGATGCGGAATTTCGTGTTGAAATATTCAAACGTGTTGGATTATTCCAGTCTTCGAAGTGTTTTCCGCTCACGTTTCTTGGATAACAATAATTGAGATTGCAATAAGTTAAGTAATCAGGTGGCGAATGCGTAGTCCTCGGTGTAAGACGACAGTTTATTTCTCTCGATTTGAAATAACGTCGGTGAATTTCTACTTCGGAATTCCGCGCGTTTGCTAGAGGGTACAAATCAGGGTTGTCTAATAAGGTCGTCGGGGTGTAAGCCTGAGCGATGAGCTTTTGGGAAAGGTTGCCCCCGGCTGGATATAGTCTCGTCGCGTCCTGGGGATGGTGACTGAAGAAAACCAGAAGAAGAGAGACCGGGGTAAGGGTAAGGGTAAGGGTAAGGGTGAAACGGAAAAGACGAGGGACGAGCTTCGGGGACATCGCAGAGTGCAGAGCACGCGGGAGTCAATCCACTTATTGGAATGCTCTACCGTCTCGTTCTCGCTCTGCTATCGCCTTGGTTCGAAGCTTATTCCGTTCGATTTGTATTGTCGTCGAGCATCGGTGGTGCTCCAGAGATTTTCCGGGCCATGGGAAACCAGCTGCCTCTATATTTCGCAGACTCACGATCTCACATTACTATCCTCGTACCCATTCTCGAGTGAGAGGCTAGTTACCAATATCGGTAAGATCACTGGGATGCAAAGGCACACGGAACCCGGGATATGAGCCGGACGATTTACCTCCTGTGGACAAAGCTTTGGAGCTTTTTCATTCCGTACTCTTTTTTTCCACGTTTCGTGGGATACCTTTGTTCTACCCTCCCGTTGATCTTACTTGAACTAACTTTAAAGCTGATCGCAGTCCCTCCGGATTGGGGAAAACTTGGTTGAGTCGCGGGTTGGATAAAGTTTCAAGTGAGATACGCGGGAAATCAATCGGTACAAAATATTTCTGAAATTGGTTCCGCGCTTCAATCCCCGTTACTAACCGAGACACGAACAAGAATTGCCTCGCACACGACCCACTGATAATAACGGCGAATAGGACATATTTTTTTTCGGTAGTATAAAACTGGAGGCACGTATACTCGTTCCGATTACGAAAGGAAATTCTGGTTTAGGTATCGCGTGAATTCCCCGTCTAGACCACATCGATTTCGTCTCATAAATTTTATGTATACCACGTAAATATTTGCTCGTGATCTTTATGTGTACGCGTTACGTTTTTATATACGTAGATGTAGATAAGATACGTTGAGGACATCACGTAAAACATGACAGTCTCCAATATTGTTTTGATGAAAGTACGATAAACGAATAACGCTGCCAAGATACGTGAAATCAAAATCGCTGGACATTTTGGTTACGAGACAAAGAGAAAGAGTAAAAAAATTGATGTAAGAATATACTTTTCACAAGAAGACGGAGTACCTACCGTTGGTAATGCCTGTTATTGAAACGAAGAAGGCTGTGATGTGACAGTTAAATAGAAACGAGGGTATTATTTTCATAGCATCCCCCGCGTTATATTTCACTTTTCGAGAATAACGACTCTGATATAGTGCCAGTAGAGGGTTCGTGTTCTGTATCCCCGGGTCTTCGAACCTAGTCGAATTAAAAAATATCGCTGAAGCTCTTAAAGTGAGTGACGATAAAAAGTAATGAAAGTAGTAAAAGGTCCGCTAGGCTCCAGGGGACACTCCGGTGCTTCTGCGAGAACGTCACCCCGGGGCTTGACCAAGGAGATTGAACCTCTTCTTCCTTGCAGCCGTTCCCTATACCTACGACCGTATAGCGGCAGTGGCACCGGTGGCAGTAGCAGTTCTCTATATCCTCAAGACACAACGGCTTTATCTAGGGGACAATGTAATAACCATTTTCTGAGAAAGCAGAGAAATCACCGGGGACAAACGATTACAACGATTCGCGCCGGTAGCGGTGAAATAAAACTCTTTCAGGGTCTCACAGCTATTCTCTGCTACTATTTCTCTGTTTCTCTTTCTCAGTGCAATCTTCCGCTCTTGAACGAGCCTTGAGTATTTCAAGATAGTTATACGATAAGACGACCCCCGCCACCGGGTCGGCTATGTTACCCATAAAGAATCTCTATAAAACCGTTGACTTTGACCGAAGACCGGAAAGCACGGTGTGCAGGTGCGATAAGTACCCCGGCTCGAGGCACAGCACTCTCTCATTGATATAATTCTCTTGCTAATTTAAGCGAGTGGAACGGCTCGAAAGGAAGGAAGAGAAAGAAATAAAGTTGAAAAAAAAGTCAAGTAACAAAGCGACGGGTCGGTCACATATCCCTGGTAAAAACTATCGCAGTAGAAAACGGATGCGGACGCGGACACGGTGGAGGCGAAGGGGACCCACTAGGGGTGGTAATCTTCCGGCTAGTATTTTATGTGTGTCCTGTGGCCGAGGGTCCCTCTGTGCCACAGACGTATCTCCGACGATCTCCCGTGCGAGTGGATCCTCTACAAAAATAGATAAAAAGAAAACGGACACCATGGTTTTCACGTGAATAACTTTTCTCCTCGTATTCGCTGTTAGGTGTAATTACTCTGGACCACTAACGAATACGAGCCGGTCTAACGACGCGCGGTGAGCACTACTCTTTTCAAATGAATCAATAATAATTTACCCCAGCTAGAGATTTCGTTCAACATTTACACTGTGTCGAAGATAGAACGTCGATTTTAGAATTTTGCTGTAGCGATCGATCATCTGTAGCAATCGATTCGACCTCAATCGTTAATGTGAACGAGAATTGGGGAAGTACACCCTACACCACAGAGACGGTTTCGGTTTCTTCACTTTCACTTCGACGAGATCATCGTCAGAATCACCATGACGGCTGCTCAAATTTCCATCTCCCGAAAGTGTCAAGCAAAATACGTTGTGCATCGTTCTTTCAACATATGTTCGGAACGGTCCCAAAGTTCATGACCCCGAGTATCAAGCACTACGACAGATAGATTAAGCAGTGCATGTATGTCTTCACGTTTATTACCTGCAATTCTCTGATGCACGTTCACGGTGGCAAACTCAACCCTTCAGATCTCCAAAGCGGTTTATCCATTCAAATAATTACAGTCCGTATTAGCGCTGATAAACTAGCTATTCGCACATATGTGCACGTATTTAGTACAGTTCCACGCTCAACGTTATGTGCACAGTATGAATTTCAGTGTACGACCATCCAGCGATAAATTGACGTAAACTTGATGTGTAAGTGGTCGTGGAAGAACAGGCTGAAATTGCAAGCACACATCAGCCTAGGTATATCGCATGGCAATCTCTTGTTACTCATTTATTACTTTGTAGCTCTTGAATGTTTTTGTTTCGAAATTACTGTATATATCTACAGTCAAGCGATATTATCGCTCCTTTAAAATGCACTCTACTAAATTGCACTATGTCCATATAAGTAAGGCTACACCTCTCAACATTCGTGACTTCGCAGCACGGACGAGCCACGAACAATATTTGTTCACGAATAGCAAACATGTTGAAACGACCGACGCGGGATCGATATCTTGTACGTGAGACAGATTTAGTTATACTTCATCGATCAGCACTAAGATTGCTTACCTACCAATCACATCATGATGGCATCAAAAAGCGTAGAAACTGCAATTGGCTACACCATTCAATGGCAGCACTCATTCATTTGATCGACGAATAACATCGAGAAACTAATGACAATTGATTTGTGAGATCGCGGTGTATTATCCCTCATTTTCCCCGTGGAAGACGGAGTTATTGAAATTTTCAGGAAGCACGTGAAAAGGATCACCGTTGCACACGTAATGATCGAGAAAGGCATTTGTTGCATGCCAGGTATAATTTATGTCTCTTGCAATACAAAAACGTTTTATTAGCTTTTTACACGTGGATGGGTCATGTCTTGCGCCACCTCTCCTCGTTAATCTTTAGAGTTTCGTGAGGATAGCATTTGCAAGAGTTAGACGAGCCGGGGGTAAGCCTGCAGTGTACGTCGGCACGCGACGTCCTATCTCCCCCATGTTTTAGCCTTCATCCTTCAGCCGCCACACTTTCTGGTTTTTTTTTTCCTTTCTCATTCCCTCCTTGGCTCATTCTTACCAGCGGTTCTACCATTATTCGTCCGTCCTTTTTTCTAGCCTTAATTTTCCTACTTTTTTTCATTTCACTCTTACCCTCTCAGATCTGACGTCTTGAAAGAAAAAACGGAAAATGAGCCGCGATAAAGCCTCTAAATAATTGCTACTGACCCCGAGTTCAACCCTCTTTGACTAATGCGCCAATCTCAGAGGTCAAATTGTAAGGTCATTGTGATTTCTTTCCCGTCTCTCCCCTTTCATTGACCCGGGAACCCCTTCAAGTATGTTTTGAATTTTCCAGCTTACAATTCTGAAAATTCGACAAGTTTCCCGTCATAAATCCTGTTTCTGATTACTTTTGGAAAGGCTTTTGAAACCCTTACAGCTTCCCGAATTCGGCAGTATTCCTCGGGTATGGAGTTCTTGGTAGTTTCGGAGGCGCCGATAATCCCCGTCAGCATCCCGCGAGTTTCAGAGGGCCTGTAAACGTGGATAGTTATTTCCTTTTTTACGACATGCGCACGGGAGCTGAGGCCGTTGCGTCACTGCAGCGTTTATTACTTTTGTTTACACATTCTATCGATAAAGTATGAAGGTGACAAAAATTCGTGAAAGATCGACTCGTCTGGTGTAATAGCAGATACGAGTGACTCGCGGACGCTTGCTAGCATCCACAAACGAAGGTTCACTCCGTCACATCCACTCTACACATCTGTACACGGATCAACGCATTAGGGGATTATCAGGTTGCTCCCCAAAAGATTCATGATGAGTCATTGTTGAAAGCATCGATCCGAGAGAGTTTCGGCATCTGCAGGATATCACGCCACCCTTCTACAAATGTAAACGATGGATGCCTGCACCTTCGCTCGAGACAATGAGGTCTGGTCTGGTCTGGATCGCGCACAAGCGTGAAAGTCACGCTTGCTGTACGCCAGTTTTTCCGGCGATATGTCCATGCACCAGAACTAGAAGGCTCGTCTATGTGTGTGTGCAATGTATGTGAGTCGTGAGAATCGAAGGAAAAAAAATACGGTGAATTGAATAGAATCGAGTGGCACCAGACGAGACGATGCGTTTACGCGGATCCGAACGGTTGGACCGTGGTGGGTGGCTCGTATCGATCTATACCTACTTTAAACTGGATTTTGGAAAGCCATCAGCGGAACGACAGCGCTATGATGGATTTAGTCGACCTTCTGACCACCGTGCGCAGCCCCACCGCTGCCGCTGTACCCGAGCTGAACGTATCTGTAACAGACGAATCCATTTTGGTATTAGATTTCTTTGCTCCGTCGTTACGCGTTGATGGATCGTGAGAGGTGAAGGGAATCGAGACGGAGGATCTGCTGGAAAAGGGGTGAATAATATGTCTGAAAACCGATGTACTTGTGTCTAGATTAAGTTACCCACGAATTATTCAAACACTTGGAGAACTTTTTCCTTATTCCACGTTGTTGTGATATGAAATATCTTTGGGAGAAAAAAAAACAACTTTGTCTACTGACGGAGAGGAAGGGAGGTTATATCGCGTTTTCAGAGAGAGTAGAAAAATCAAGGAAAAATCGTGACGAGTGTAGCGTAAAATATTTACACACCGACGACAATCCATCAACCACCCCATGACCCCACCCGACTTACCCGACCTACCCAACCTTCGTTTACTTCACGCCTCTGCAACCTTTACACCTCGAAGAACAGAGTGGAGTGCTCTTCATTTCTTGCCCATTCCCTTTTACCGCGATAAACAACTACACTGCAGTCTCTAGTACGTCGGCAGCCAGTCGTCTCTGGTAACACATGTACTCTATGAATGAGTCTGAAGAGTATTTCACGTTGAGTGAGGGGCTAAATTTTCTCCAAACTTCTGGTTCACAGAACCTGACAATGAGTAAACTCGACAGAAATATATACTGTCTAAAATCTCTCGGAGTTTGAGCGGAGCAATGCACAGAGTAAACATCTTGATCTCCGGTGAGTAAATTTTCAGCTTCTGGTTATCTGTCCGCCGTCGAATCGTCCCTCGCCCTGGAACCGACGGATATGTGTCCTGTAAATCTCTCCGGTTCACTTTAAATATTTGTGTTTCTAGTGCACTGCGATATTTCACCACTCGGGCTTTTGCATACACACACACGGCGACACTACAGACACCCCCATACGAGTCTGGACAACTTCCTTTACAGATATGTGTGCGCGTATTATAGTCTCGCCGAATCCCTGTCCGGATAAATAAACGACGAGGCTTGGGCCGAGTGATTTAGCTGGAGAGCAACTACAAATAATACAACTAGGTATGTTGTTCGCACATCTGGACTGTCCTTCAGGATCTGTGGGGTTAATCCATTGCAAAACCATCCAAACCGGATTCGAAACAGTCAGATGAACCAACCGAGGGAAATTAAGTCGGTTCATAGATACGTGCGAAAGGCCGATGCTTAATTACCAAAGTACACGTAGAACGTGCGAGGCCTCTACGCTGCGGTGAACGCTTTATCTTGTTGTATCAAGTTGCGCAGTCTTACACATCCATTTCTCGTCACAACCGATAAGCCAGGGCCACGTGTTCGTATAACACTATCGCATGTAATCCTGAACAAACGCATACATTCTGCCCTACGTCAGGAGCAAAAGCATGCAAACGTTGCTGGAATACACCAACACCGTTGCACCAAAATTTCGCGTGCAGTGTAACTACGTTGACTCGAAGTGAGCTAATTCGTGATCCATCATGTGCCACGTGAAAAAAGCACGGAAACTCTGTAATAACACATTTTTTTCCCACTGGTATGAAAACGATATCACATGATTCGATTGCCAATAAAAGTTGTTCTCACGTGCGCATTATTTGCGGTATGCAAACTAAGATACGGAGCCTACAGGCCTCGTGGCGCTACCTGTTGGCCTGACGCAACGTTACCGATTGATTTATGATGGCCAACCCGAGTCTAGACGTCAGAGACGCCCCCGACGCCTGGTCCTGTCAGCTTGTGTCACGGATATTGTCACTACGAGCACTTTGCATACGTGAACCTTGGTCATTCCATTGTAGTAATGCCGTTGAGCCGCAAAAGTGTTTCAACTAGGATGATGACTGTGAGGTTATCGGAGGTCCACAATTTCCGATAGGTACAGGGACAATTGTATCGTGGGGGATGATGTTTATGTTTATACATGTAGGATGTGGGCACAACGAGGAACCAATAGTAATTCCGACTGACGTGTCGTAAATTTTGACGCTCGATTTTGCACCAAGCAGCAGCAACCGGCACCACTAGCAGTGGGTACTGGTTGATCGTTATGATTACGTCCACCAATTACTATTGTAACCAATGTTTCGATAGAATAATTTGAATTTATATGTAAATTGAATTTAATGGCTGGTGCAGTAGTACAGATAGCTCTGTGACCAGCCGCTACCACTGCCCCTTCTCTGCTACCGTGATTAACGAGCATTGCCCGTAATAATTTCAAGTTCCCACGAAGTGCAGACCGCGGCGAAGCGCCATGGGCCGACCGAACACCCGCAGCCGCTGCAGCATCACCTTGAAAAGTTACACCGACTGACGGAATAGGACCGAAAAGCACAACGTGAATCGCTTTCAAGCGCCCCGATCGATCGTTGCATTTTTCGGCCGCCCGCCTCACTGACGAATGTACGCAGTGTGCCTGATCGGTTGCCCCAACGGTGTCTAAAAGGATAAATAGAAACGAATTTATCGAGTACGTACTCCGGTTTGCACGGCTTTGTCGAGCATCACTGCCCCGTTCATCGTTTCGCGATACTCGTGTATGTATGTAACATACATACATACAGACAGATGCAGGCGATCGTGAAACTAGAAATAACACTGTGCTGATGAGGGCAGCAATCAAGTCTCGAATACCATTCGGAACAGAGACGAATTTCGACAGTTCCCAATCACCGTACATCGTCTGCCCACGTATCTCCATCAGCATCAAAGAGCCGCTTTACAGAAAATGGTTCTACGTTTCTCTTGACTTGATAATTCGGGTGACCATGGTTTCTCCAAAATTTGGTCACCCGGAGTTCTTTGGCCCAGAATCCCGCTTGTTTCGTCGCCCGTCTAAATTCATCTCGTCGTGGTCCAGTGGAGGCAAAGCCAGGGCCAGCGTCCTGCCCAGATGGTGATGGGTTGTCAGACCGAACGAGCTTGCACCACGTTAGGCTCTACCTATATACCTGACGTACGTGTATATATGTGGCGTCGCCATGGGCTAGACGTAGGTAGGTACCAACTACGTGCGGGCACTAAAGGGCACGTGGAAAGGGGGGCTACTGCGGCCTGGTTAATTACTCACTCCCGTCCAGCTTCTGTCCTATCCCGGTTGCCCTCGGGCCTCTCCCGTCCGAGCCTGATGGATCACCCGGTTCACCCGCCACCCACAGAATGGCCAACAATAGGTTTTTGTTTCTTTTTTTTTATTGGGAATAGTCGAGCTGGTGGATAGAAGGTCGGTCACAGAACAGGGCATTTGTCGCTATAGCCCGCAGCGCCTGGTACAGCCCCTTGAAGGCCTCCCTGAAAAACCTTTTTCCAACTCTCTTATTCCTTCGATTTGATTAGCTCCGTTGTCTTCCGGCTGTTCCCGGCTGTCGGGTCCTCTAATTCATCGTCCTGATTCAGCTTGGACTTTTAATCTCCCCTTGCACCGACTAATCATGGATTTATTTTACCGGCGACACCGTTGCCCAGGTGCAGAGGCGAGAGTAACACGAGTAAAACGGAGGCAAAAGACTTTTTGAACTGTTCCCAGAGGAAATCAATATGGTAATGCAGAGCCTTAAGTAATGAGAGGCCTTGTAAGAAAAGATGCCTTTGCCGGATAAAAAAGGAATCGGTGAGAGATACAACGACCGTAAGACCAAGAGGTTGAATGCTGTGTTGCGCGGAGACGGAGGCCAATGGTGATCAATCTTGGACACGAAACGCCTCAGTCTCTTTTCCTAGTGTGTACCATTCACCACGTCATTCCTCCTCCTCATCCTCCGTAACGCCGCTAGGGTCACCTCGGAGTGTCATTGCATCCTTCGAATCCGCCAAACTCTTATTGATCTTAAACACGATACCGTGGCAGGGAAGCTGTATCGTCGGCTTTGAACTATCGCTGAATCGTGTGGAGGACGGCAGAGAAAAAAAATGTGGGACCATCGGGACCAGATGCAACGGAACATCTGGTGGAAATAAATGACCGCGATTTCGCGAATTACGATCAAATTAGCAACAGCTTTAGCCACGTAGTCGAGTTGGATAGCCGGGAACTTGGTGCTTAAATCATAATTGAATTTGTCTCTTAGACCTGGACCTGGGCACGACTAGACGTAGGTACCTTGTTGCGGTGATGGGGACCTCGTGGTAGTTTTGGGTTCCGCGTAAGACCGAGGGGTCTCGCTTATCATAATGGGTACAAAATTTGCATAATGAATACATATGCAAGCAACTAGGAACCAAGAGGCTGCTCGACCCAGCCATACTCTTGAGAGTTAGTTCCCGAACTCCTACAGGGCATCTTCGTTGTTAGTTGTACCAACCTAGCTGGATCTGCCAGTGCAGCTGTATAGTTACACGCAAAATTATATTTCGCTGCAGTATTACGTATGTAGGAAAATTCGTTGTTCACGTCTCTATCGCTAAAATACCGGAGGATAAGCAGAGGGCAGAAACGCCGTACTCATTTTCAGACTAATTACTTCGGTACTACATCTACTGCACTTGAATAATTTACCCGCCCGTTTAGAGCCAAGGTACTAAATGCTAATCGCCTCGTATTCCTGTCCGCCACTGTACGACCTCCTTGCTGTTTGTCAGATTCTCTTGAAACTGACTTTGACACACCGTGCCTATGCTACTGTGGTCCACAATTGAGCTTGTCCTCCAACTTCTCCGCAGTTAAATGAGAAGGCTACGCCGTCAAGCCACTGATTAATTAATTAAAAGCTAGGTCTAACCGTCTCGACGACAGGTGCAAAAAACTGAAGTAATTTCTTGGGCTACAAAGTTTTAGTAGAAGCCAGATTATTTCACAAATTTAGTATTGATCTCCCAAATGGATAGATAGATGCAACAAAATAGTAAGACAATAATTGTTGTGATATGATTCGACTAGCGAAACTCCTCGATGCCCGACATCTGAGGGTTGTTGGAAAACAGTCGGAAATTGACATTACTCAGAATAAATTATTCGATGGAGACTGTAATTCATTCGATAACGAGCGATGACTGTGGAATAAGCTGCTGAAAATAGAAAAGCTTGCTGTTGTCGTTTCTTGCTCTACGTCTGCCCGCCCACAACATCTGCTACAGACTTTGCCAGCGTTTTATGATAGTGATTATTCATTCCTCTTGTCATAAATCTTATGTATTGGATTACGCTTAGCGAGGTTACACACAATTATATGGTATTATCCTTTCAAAGCTGTCCGATCACGTGGCCTTCATTTACTCTGACTTGGTTCAGTTAACAAAGCGAATGAGGGCTCACACAACGGAGCAAATGAGGACTGACCCGAACGGACGGATAGGACCAGCGTCGAGGCAGACGAATCACTTTGGTACCAGCAATTATTTCACCTTTGATTTTCAGACTTCGTATGCTTAAGCCGGGATTCCCCAAGGAGATTATACCTATGCTAATGAAAATTGAACACGAGCCGATAACTCAGTTCGTCCCTGAATCTAAGATTTGCACGATTCCAATTAAAGTCAGATAAACGACGAGAGTTGCATAAATCTTCTCACAGTGTGTCTCAGAAGTTTTGATTTTGTTTATTCAAAGTAGTCGAGTCGTACGAAACGGTCCGTTGCTGAAGAACAAAAGTTCGGCTAACGTACGAGTGAAGGTGGTGTTCCATTCCCGAGTTCATGATTAACATTAACGACATTGTGTACAGAAAACTTAGTCAGATTCAGTCAAGTTTTCTGGCCCAGAAATTAAGTAAGATAACAATGATTTGGGCAAAACTTTACGCTCCTGTTCATCACGACGGATGGAACGTGGGACCAAAAATATCACCACTTGGTTATTTCTTGAGAAAAAAAACCTGCAGCTGGAGTAGGACGGGAATTTCATTGGTGTGCTTTCTTCAACAACTTTCGGGTTCATTCACTACCTACTCCGAGTCGCGTGGAGGTGGCTTTCTGTGATGCAAGGTAACGTGACATCCATTGTGCCGAAGTTAGCAGCGGTGGGATTGTTCAGAGTGGCATTTCCATGCAAAGGAACCTGCAGTGCAGAGAGAGAAACGGAGCCACAAGCGTTATCCCGCAGGCCACCAGGGCTCTTTCCGTGTCCTGATCGCTTGTAACTCTGCTATTTTACATCTCTCTGGTCCGTCCTCGTTCGTCTTTATTCGCCTCTATCTACTCGCTATTTACGTACTTCAAGTGTATCTCCATGCTCGTGGGCACCTACCTACATCCGGGTAGCGTATATTCACGGATATAGTCACTTCTCCAGTTCTCTTCTCCACCCGTCCTCTGCTACATTATGTGTACACATCCACTCACACGGCTTATACACCGACCGCGACAGCTTTTGTGGTTCATTCTGATATTCGCGAACAACAAGCCATTCTGAAGGAGATAACTCCGACAACATCCATTCCAGATCATTCTGGGAAGACGGTCTGAAAGCTTTCCCTTTTGTCAATTAACCGTGGGAATGTTGACCGAAGTTTTACAAGTTTACACATCTAGGCTGACGGTATACCGTTACACTTTGCATCGCGTAACGCAGAATGTCATCTTTTATGGTATCTCTTTCGAAGTCCCGAATGTGGAGAGGTTGGGTATAGGTAATGCATGCTATTGTATTTTGCGATTGCATTTTCAGGGACGCCCGGCTGCGCTTTGAATATAAAGTGTCGTTGGTGTGCCGGGTCTCCTGCAGGACTCTCTGGGGGGTTCCTCTCTACTCCCATGGAGCCACGCGCGGCACCACACCGGCAGAACCGATGACAGAGTGCTGCGGTTACCTGCAACGTATTTTATATCCCTGCCAATGAGCCTACCAAACACCTTGTTGTTTCTGTCTGTGTGTTCGCCAGTTTTATTCAAACCGTAAAATTCGAGATTGTATCGAATACCGTTCAGGTTTTTCTGCAAGATTTTCAGTGCTGCTTGATTTTATTCTCAGCTGTTGTGAAAATTGATCACGAATCTGTTTCGATAATAATTACGAACATCAATTATTTGACAATTAGTGTTAGGTAAATTAATTGTGCAGAGATGGCGTCGACATGCTCGAATCGCCTGGAGTGGTTGTCCGCTCTGCAATTGGCGACCATAATGTAGCTGGTAGGAGGGTACGCTGCGGGCTCGAGAATCGCACACGTTGCTATGGATTATGGAAAGAGGAATGTGCATACGTGTACGGTGCTGGCATATGTCTACGAACGCGAAGGACCCCTGATTCGTAACAAATTGGCCTCATAAGTGGATTATCCTTTCGCGAAACCGTCGTTTCTCGACTTGGTTTTCGTTGCGAGTGATAAATTAATCGCCGATTTCCGACTATTACAATTTGGTATGCTTCCAAATTGCCGAGACCCTTTTTGCGGCGGTGAATTTTACCCGGGCGCATTTTTCATCCATACTCTGTACACCGCGGCTATGCAGCTACCGGTGCTGGTCCTGGTGCTGGTGCCGGTGGTCCTCAAAAAGAGAATATTCATCTTCCCTGGAGGCGCTCCCCTGCACCCGCGACTGGCTCGCTTCCAAAAATATTATAAAATTCCCAATTACGCGGCATGGATTGCCCGGGAAAATTGCTCTTGTACCCGGCCTTCCACTAACCGTACTTTGCTCCAGGTCCCCGTCCCGGTTTTCAAACGTCGCGTTTCCCGAACGGAACCCGTGGACCTGGACAAAACCCAGAACACCAAACTCGGTAATCCATTACCGGGATGCTATTGGGTAATTGCAGGTGAGGGGGCTATCTGGAGACGTCCACCACCTAGGACCCCTTCGCTACCACCCTTTAGTCTCGAGCTAAACTAACACGACCCGAGCCAGCTAACGGGTCGATATCCCCTCTAATTAAACACTGGGGGCACAATGACAAACCTATCTTGTAGCCGTGGGGAGGCGGGAGAGAGTAATTCGGTTAATCTAAGGCGGTCGTTGCGGCGCGACGCCCCAGTAAATCACTCATTCGTGAACCAAGCTAGAGAAGGTCTGATGCCAGGATCTAGAAGTTTCAAGTTTGCCCGAGATTATCATGCCTTGCATAAACTGAGAGCCTGTTTGAAAAGTTGTCCGAAAGCCCAATTCTTTCACTTCCACTTTTTTCAGTCTCTCAGTCATAGTCGCTTGACTATGCGAATGCGCGTGAGGCGCGGGCGGCGTGGGCGTAACGGTGTACATAATTCTCTGGTGTACATTTCTGTTAATAAACTCGTCAAGATAACAATACCCCAACGACGCTCGTTTAGTTTCGCGAAACAATAAACCGGATTTGCATAGCCGTTTCGAATTACACATCCTGGGTGGTTCGGCCATTTCGCCTCTAAGGCCGCTGCTATTGTACGTTATCATTACTCCGTAGACGGCTGACAACCGGTACAAGGCTACCGGGTGTTGGGCACATGCCGGAGATACATAGACCCACCCGCAATAGGATGCCTAGCATTGTGGTCATTGATGAATCTGGTGGTAATCAAGGACTGCTACGTCGCCTCCTCGTCCCCGGTCTCAGATAGGCTTATCATTGTTACCACCTACAGCCATGCACTTAATTAGTGAGGACATCGATCGACGGCAGAACGTCCGTTCTCCAAATAGCTTCTACCACTCAACTATGTGACTGCTGCAGCGCTTCGAGGAAATAGACCCTATTTCAAACGGTCTTGAGATCATTTCGATTATCCGGCACGTCTTGGATTAAATATCACAAGTCTGCAATGAGTTTCATTGTCAGGATCGATTGGATGGTGGAGAATATCGGAAAACGGTGTTTGCACTCGTAGTGCATATATCGTATAAATATATTTAAAAAAAAACTTCTACGTCATCGGCAGATTCTGCGGCTAGGTTCTTGGTCAGCACCCAAAAATGTATTATAGGAAATAAATTATATCATTCCAGAAGAGGAAAAGAGTTTGATATACGACCGGAGGACGTAACTGAGCATAAATCACAATCGTCTAGCTATCGAGGTCATGGTCGACCATTTACTGAACGTAGAAGAATTGGAGGAAAAAACTTGTGCTCCAAATAAGATCGCGATTTTGTTATTCTGAGCTTGTCAACGAGCTAAATTGAATCGATACGAACTACAATATGCAGGTAATAGAAGATTCTGAGCTCACGCCAAGCCGTACGTTCCGCGTTTGCAGCAATTGGCAATCCTGTACTTTTTCTCTTGGTTCCGGAGCCATCCCATCCCTCTAAATCTCCGGTTGAACTAACTTGATAACAGCGCGTCGCTTATAAAGAATTAAGGTGACCGTTCGACCGGGTAAGAACGATTGAATCCTCGAGCGCGGTGCGGGCTTCACGTGACACGAGGAGGCTCCTGCTGCTGTCTTTTCGTCCGCCTCAGTGAACTGAGAAATAGAAGAAGATCGGGGAAAAAATAGAGAAAAGAAGAGAAGAGAGAAAGTATTAATAGTAAAAAAAGAGGAAAATAAGGGGATAGAGAAAATGGTCAGTGCCTCTGTATTGACCCTGCCATGTCGGAGGGACGCGCACGAATGCTTTGCTCGACCGACCGGGTCGAAGGGGCCGATTAAGGCGAGAAGATACCTTTGTTGGCAGCGTTGGAAACAATTCTCATAAACTTTTCGATAAGCTTATGACTTATTCGAACAGATGACAAGGTGGATTATTTTTGTATCGATTTGGCAAAACGCAGTGACTATTAACTCCCTGTTTTCCCCGTTTTAGTTTCCGTGACCAGAAGCCCAGATTTTTCGTTATACATTTTTTAAACATATTCACGATACCCAGACGCAGCTGCGCGATGTTCTGAAGAACAATTTCTGCATATTTCAAATCCGTTCGTGTCGCCGTGTCCTACTTGCTATACAGTATATGGGGAGTTATAAGTATGTGAAAATCCACGGTACGGGTATGCGTCGAGCTACACATATGTTCGTAGATCGGTACGTACATCGGTAGCAAAGAGGACCATTTTCAGTCGCAAGAACACATTCGGGATGGGTGAGCTAGGAGAGCAGGCAGCAGGCGTCGCTTGTGTTTCAATATGTAATGGAAATTTATAAATTTTCAAACGATCCCGGTACCTCCAGTCACGTGCCCCTATACCCAGGCACTTTCTGTAGCTACTATTCCGGACCATTTTACTCGATGAAAATTTTACCACCCTTTATTGATGTTCCCAAAGGAATATGTACAACCTGGCCCACAACAGTGTGCAGATTGATAAAACGCCGAAGAGATAATTCTTCTTGACGATGACTCTGCCGAGAAGTTGTAAAAGTTCTATAAGCCTGAAAAGTTTACGCTAACAGAGATCTCAGGTTTTGTCACAAATTACAGGGAATTGAGGTTCTCTAAATCTGATGCAAATGGGAAACTGGCGTCTATGCAGGCCAAGAAGATGGATACTCCTCAGTGGATTTGCATCAGAGGACCATTTGGTACCTCAGCTAAATCCGTGCAGAGCAGCAACGTTGTCCGTGCATGTGGTTGTTCACGAAGTCTGTTTAAATCTCACTTCGTGCATTCGCAGATCTGCTGTATCGTGTGAAGTCGTATAAATATACGTTGGTTAAAACGCACGTACGGTGTCCGAGATTCGTTACATTCACCATCAATTAAAACTTAGCTGGGCCTGCCAGCAGCGCCATGTGCGCAGTGTTATCTACCGCCATATACCGGTAAAGACACCGGGGATTCTCCAGGTGCATTGTACGTGTTTACGAGTTCTAGAATAGCCGAACTTTAGCTTCGTTGTACAACTTTGAAGGTTATGCTCTACCAGATATATCGTTAACCCACCTGGTCTACGTACTGCGTTCTTCACGCTCTGGAAAAATACCGTAGCCTGACGACTCGGATGGACAAAAATACTTGCACAATCCCCTTGATTGCAGCATGAAAAAGATGTCACGTGTTCGTCAATCATATCGTGTCGTTCGGCTGGTTTAATTTTCGACTACCTCAGACCAATTCTGCCTTTGTTGGTCCATTAATCGCACGATCACATCCATCTGTCAGGATTGGACTGTCACGATAGGTGACGCAGTAGAATCGCAATGATTGTTTAAAAAGAGGTGAAATTGTTGAAACCATGTGAAATGTCGATGTCCACGTGTAAATGCGGAAATGGGACGTGATCATTGACAGTGGAATCTCGGCTAATACTCCCATTTTTATTTCAATCTCGTGATATACATGATCTAGATTCTCTCGACCATTTGGTTACTCGTTCGCCTGACAGAGCATGCAAATCACCTCGTTTGATGCTCCACACACGAGTATACGTACAGCAGACGTGTTTACGTGTGTAGAATTATTTACTCCGACCCAGACAAATAACCCAACGTCACGCTTCGCGATCGCTTATCCCTCGCATGTCTCTTTCCCATACAGAGATTGTGTGTGCGATAAAAAGAAAGAATATGGTCGCACTTTTCCCTGTAGATATTACACAAAATCCTTTACAGGTCATAATCCTATCTCGTGAAAATCTCCGTCACCGAACCTGACCTGACTAACGTCGCACACAAGTGAGAAAAAACCGTCGAAGCGAGCAGCAGACCAATTCCAAATCCTAACCAACCGTCGTTCATTCTAGCGGAGCAAGCCATGCCGGCAGGAGTCATTAAATTTGAGGGTCTGGGATTCGTAGTCATTAGATTGGAACCTCAACCCTCGGGAAACCCTTCCGTGGGATAATGACCCACGTCTATCCAGGATTGGGCGTCAGGGGAGAATGGAATGAAATAGGTCGTTGTATCTGTATATACGTATACAGACATTCAAATTCTACTGGAAAAGCATCAAATATAATTTCTACCGCAACTTTGATATCTTTTTTTAATGAAAGAAGAAAGAGTGAAAGAAACTTATCCACTCCCGAAATTAAGAAACAGTATGAAACAGTATAAAAGTAATTATCCCGCAGCAGTAGCATAAATTTGTACAACTACCTAAAAGTAATTCGCGCAGTGCATGGAGTAATAATCTCGAAATATGAAGTAGGTCGGTCGCATAGTCCTTTCTTTATCGCATTCGGTAAAAGCAGTTCCAACTTTTCAGGTAAAAACAGAGTGCCGGTATTTTTAATGGGATCCTAGCTATAGAATAAAATTAAAAAAAAATGGAAAACCAAAAAAGGGCGAATGAATTTATGAAATAATGAATTAAATTATTCATTCAAGCGAGACCGGTAAAAAATTCACTGATACTAAAAGATGATTAATATTTGAAGATGTGTCGAGCGGAAAGCCTCTCTGCCGATATGCATTAGCCCCACTCTTACGACAAAGAATAAGTGGGGAGATAAAAGAGAATTTTCATCCTCCCGTGAACTGGTGCATTTTATCTCGTGAAGTAAGCTACGTTTTTACTCGAAAACTCTGTTTGTCGCTCAGGAAACACGGAGTTTAGTCGGAGAGGAGAGCATTGTATTGGGTTTCATTCGGATATACGTATTTTCCGATGATATGAAATTGTATGTACTTGGCTTCTCGGTAGCTGCAATTTGTTGTCGTTTACTCTTGAGCTGCGCGAAGACGTGAGCTCACCGTGCTCCTAGGTCTTAGTATCAACCCGTATTGTATTTCCGTGCTATTAAATACTTTATTTAAGACTAAACAGCCATTGTATAACTAGTACGGAAATACCATTGTCGAAGCAACAGGTGCTATGAGAGTAATTAGAAAACAATGTTCAGCGTATCTTTCTATGAGTTGAATTGATAACGCTATACCGACGGTATAACTTTCGAACTGCATAACTAACTCGAGAAAGTCATAACAACAACCGGAAAATTAATCTGCCGTCACCCTATTTTCGATAATTGATTCAGCCAAAGTTGAACCCGTAATAATTTTCCATCACTTTCCAGATGAGTAGATCATGGTATCTTTTATGTCGAACTGTGTATAATTTTTTCAAAATGAAAAGTGTTCAATTCAGTTAATAAAAGATTCAAGAATAAAAAAAAAGCACCAGACACTACCGAAGCGAAGGAAGGCAGGAAGCCCGCTATCTTTTAAACACAGACTTCATATAAATATTTTACGGCTAGTCATAAAGATAGGAGACCGTGGTCTGGGGGCTCCGTGCAGCTGCAGAAAGTAGCCGTAATAATGTATATCTTTGAGATACAATGCTTTTATACAAAATTTTCCTACCAAATATATATATATTTTCACGCCAAAGTTTACCTCCCCTATGCTACTCGTCTAAGAAATGTTCACACCATCAATTTCCGTCCTCTGCTGCAAGCTCACGGTTGATCATGTAAACAGCGTGCGAATGTTCACGTTCGCGAGGCTCCACGCCGTGCGGTACGTTTCGTTCAACGATACCACGTGAAACTGCAGATCTCTGCGACGCTGTCTTTCGTCTATCGATCCGCAAGCTTTGCGAGACCCGTGCTTCCATCTGAGAGCTTCGACGGCAACTAACGTCGTCAGAGGTGCGCTGCCAAACTCAGGTAGTCTAAGGCTTCGAGGGAAAGCTCATGCTTGAACTAACATTCAATTGTATTTTGGCAACATGAAAGTGAAATTATTTGAAAAATTCAAGATTTAACTGATGAACAAAAAAGGTCCACGTCAAACTTTCTGAAGATGAAAAAATAAAACGCGGGAATCGCGTCCGCAGGTTGGGAATCCCGGAGTGAACCGAGTTTCGTGATTTTCCGTAGGATGGCGCCAGCCGCAAGCTCGCAAGCTCGAACCGACGGTCGAGGGATGCTGCCGTTCGTCGGAGTATCGGCGGCCCACCCGGCGCTACATTCGCCGAACGAGCGTTGGTTAACAATTACCAATGTTTCCGGGTCAATGAAATAGATGTTACCTACAGGCAAATGAATCAACCCTGCAAAGAGCGGAAACGGTGAATGTCGAACGAAGCTTGTGAACGACTAGTTCTGCCGAATGGACGTATGAAAATGTAGATTTCTCTCTATTTATTAACGCGCATAAATCCACTTTTGACGTTATCTGCATTTTTCCTCCGGCTATCAGTTTTTCGGTACATGCATTCTGCCTGACGAATTACATTTCGCGAAATTTTCTCATCAAGCATTAAAACGAGCCTGGTTTGTTGATGGTGAATGGTAATTAAAATTCACCGTCGAATTATACTCTTCCCGATAACTAAGCGCCGGATTCTAGCATCCCCAATTTACCAGAGGTACGTCTTCGGGTTCTATTATAGCCGCGGGGAATTCAATGGGAAGAGAAAAGTATTGGAATCTTGGTCCAATTATTAATTGAATACATTGATTTGCCCGTCTCTTTCTCAAGAACACTTCGAACCAAAAGCACGTTCCTGCTCCTTCCGGCTTTATTAAAAAAGGGCCGCAGTCGCTGCCTCGCGACGTTCACTCCGTGATATCAGGAATAAATAGTGGAACCGAAATGTGCAAACGTCCGTCCTCGTTGAACGTGAAAGCCTGCCCGCGACAAGAGCCGTTCGAACGCTAAGGCAAAGATTTATTCGCAAGTATTCTCAGTCCGATTGCCTTGATCTCACGCTTCAAAAGTCCCCCCGCCCCTCGTGGCCTCGCGCTTTGCAATTATAAAAAGGGGGGGTCTTACGCCGGGGGGGGATGGTTGCTGGAAAACGTGAGCAAGCGAGGCAATGAATCGAGGAGAAATGAGGAGTGAGAGAGCCAAGAACGGCGAGTGGCTAGCAGAGTGAAGTGGAGGGGAAAAATGCCGAGTGAAATAAGGGCGTGGGGCAAATAGGGGGGGGGGGGGGGGGGGGGGGGGGGAGGGGGGGGGGGGGGGGGGTTGAAGCCTGAGAGAAGAAAAAGTAAAAAGAATTAAAGGGAGAAGGGTAAAGTTCCGCCTTATTCCCTCCTCACTCCATCTTATCTGTTTGGCCGGATGCGCGAGGTTTTTAATTACACGGCTAACTAATGAGTTAAATTTTGCCTTCTTCCAAAATACGGTGTGGGGACTGGGGAAGAGAAGGTTCGAGGTAAGGTGCAGGGACTGAATCGAGAAATATTTGAATAAATGAGAACACTCTAGAGCTTTCGATTCACTGTGGCGAATCACGCTAATTTGCACTACGTACATACTTTCAGCTGAGACTTTCTATTGCTACTGTTTCGCACTGTAATTACGCCCTGTATTCACCTCCAGATACTACGACCACACGTTTCTTGCAATATTTACTAGTTTTACTATAAGCTTACCGCAAGCAAATTGGTACTTGGAAATCGAAAAAATGTAAGATGAGAAAAAGTGTTCCGGAAAATCCAGCAAAACTTTTGTGTTCATTGAGGGTTTATTTAACGTTTGATTGACGGATTGACACAAAGCTTGAATAGATTCGAGGAACACAACATTTCTTCTACTGTTTGTATAGTTCAATACTATCATAGCACTAAGAGTGTATTTGAAATTGCAAAAAATGTAGAGGAAAAAGCACGATATGAACTATTGATATACTGCCGAGTGACATACACTCCGTAGTACTGTCAGATATAAAACTTGGTATCTAGAGTCGTAAACGTATTTACAGCAACTTGTCCGTGACTTTTTATCCACATTCGTTATCAGATAGTTATAACAGCACAGCAAGACGAGTCTGTTGCTCGGGGGATACGAGGCAGAGTATTTATGATCTTGCAGTTGGAATCGATTTTTCCGCTGTCATGCAGTGAGCAACTCTATAATCTCAACTGCATTTCGCATTGAAAATTACTTCTTATTCGCTAAGCAAGGTGCGCAGGACCTAGTGTTGAGTCGTGTAATTGGAATTTAACAAGTCACGAGTAGTAGGGGGACCCGACCACAGTCCAATGGTCGAATTAAGTGCAGAAAAGAGTGAAATCGTAATTAATTACTCCCCGAGTCTTTTCTTCTCCCCCATTCCCTCAATCCCCCATCGTCGGTTCTCTCCCTTGTTCATTGCCCACCGCCACAACCGGAGGCTTGTCCTTCGCCCCTTACCCTGGTCGCCATTTCTCTCTCTTACTCTCTCTCTCTCTCTCTTTGTCCATCGTAAGAGAGCGGAAATTCCAATAGCACAAAGGTGAACCCTCTCTCCCCTTATAAGCTCTTTAGGGCAGCGAACACGTATTTCAAATCGAGAATCTCTCTATATAGAACTTTCCTTTCTTCATCAGGTTACAAAGTTGAGCCACCAGATAAGAGATCTATTGATGAACTTTCCTTCTTACTCGTCCCAAAAGAAAGCGAAACAAGAAAAAAAAATGAAAGAAGCAAAAAAGCCGTAGTAAATGTCACGTCCCGAATTCTCTCCAATTTCACCTGTAAAAGCGTCATCTCATGTGGCGCAGTGATGAGAATTACAGAAACTCAGTGATTCGGTGTTTCTGGTCGAAAGGTGACCCCTACGAGAATCTCAAACGAGAGATTCGATTTCTAGCGATCAAGGTACGGTGCGTAGGCCGCAGATCTGAGGGCGGCAAGGTATCAGGGCGAAGGACCATTGAAAGCATAAAACGACCACACTAATTCCGGTGCAATCCGCTTACACTCTCAAACGAATGAGCGTGGGTCGCTGGTACGCCGAGGTCTGAGAACCGGAGGTAAAAGCTCGGGGCGATGGGGGGAAAATCGACGAACCCGTGGTCCGATAACTTGATTGGCTGTCTTACTCCGTTCCAAAAGCTCTCTGGCTCTGCGACGTCGACGGTTAATAATTTCTGACTAAAGTCTGTATCGCCTCGCTAACGTTGTTTCGCAGGTAATATCACGCCCGCATCTGCTTACCTCACATCTTACACCGTAGTTATTCCCCCGGACTTGATAGGAACCCCCTCAGCTTTAAACGGGGCCGAATGTACTCCACCCCGTTCCTCTCATATTAAAGCGTACAACGCTTTGCAAAGACTCTCATGTTGTCTCTCGAAGAACACGGAATAAAGTAGCTGAGGCTTTCGCTGGTGAAAAAGCTCAATTGAAGGTTAATTGGAACTTTGGTCTTGTGTCTTTGGGGATATTTCCGTGAGTATTGAGTCGCATGACGTGATTAAAATTATCTGATGTTACGTTCACGATCAGATGAGAGGGTTACGTGGCCCCTTCCATCGTAAACCCGCAGTTTAGTTCAAAATTAACCTTGATAATACGTACCTTTGAAGCTAATTGCTAGTACGTAATCCATTGAAGTAAAATGGCCCGGGTTTTTTACTCTCTGCAGCTCGGAGAAAATTAATTGTGCCAAATTTGAGATTAAAGAGGAATGTTTCACCGTTGGATCATTTAATTAAAAAGCACTTTCACTCCCGAAAGTCGTTAAATGTATCCAAACTTGGAAACCCAAGCACGAAACGGACAAATACTTCGCTTCCTTACCCCCCGTCATAACCCTTGAAGTTCGGCTCTGAAAATTTGGGCCTCAGATACTTGTAAGTAGAAGTTGTTCAGTAAAATTTTCACCGTTCGAATACCATCATTTTATTACCTCATACTCGTAGAAACTGTCGCGGTCCAAAGAATCACCCGTGAGCTTTGGACCCTCTGGTTGTTTCAAAACGTTTCTGGTGGATGGAGGTCGCCGTAGGACGGGGCTTCACTTCGTCGCATAAGGCTCTTTATATTTGCATTGTTTTAACCCAGCTTAGCGTAACTCAAGGGTCGAACGGGGGCGCGAGAGGTGCGGCAGAGGTTGGTACCAAGGAGTGAAACGGGGGCATGGGACACGGAGGAAAGTATCTAAGCGCTTCGGCGGTTGCGAGCTTGCGTCCGGGCTAAATGCCATTTTCAAACAGAGCGAGAGATAAACAGAGAGAGAGAGAGAGAGAGTGAGATGGTCAAAGGGAAGGGGTCTCTCCAATGAGCCGGTCGGGCAATTTTTCAAAAGCTGCGGGGATTTTGGTAGCCATCAGAGTGACAGACTTCTCTGAGTCTTTAATTAATTATCAATAATTGAAATCATGGTGAATGTGGAGTTGGAAGGTTGGTTAGAAAATCAGCCGTGGAAGGTGGTTTAGGCGGGCGGTTTTCAACCGCAGCGTTTGAATGTTCTGAGAACCGAGTAACTTCGCTAATTACCTCGGTTTAAGGGTACATACGCACTTCCGCTAACGAAAACGATGGTAATGGGTAGGAATCGACGATTCTCAAAGCGGGGTGGAAAATGGAACACGAAACAAATGTCGGGAGATAAATTCGCGAATGTAGGTTTCTTCGAGTTGCGTGGCGACACGCGGCGGTGTACATGCAACCATCCCTTCCCTCTTCCCCCGGTACATGTATAACACCGACGTACACACAACAGCTGCCGGTAGATGATCGATAGATCTGTTGGTGTGTTATCGTCTCCCGCCTGTTCCCACCTTGGCCGCCCGCGCCGTCCCGTGCAGGACGTCCTACCCGAACCGAGAGGCTTCGGCCCCGAAGCTCCAACCCCACGTTTCCATAGCGATAGGTAAATGGAATCCGTACCGAAGCCGTTGCCATGGACACTCGCTCTCGCAGCCTCACCTCGCCCACCGCTCCGCGTCTCACCTGCTTCACGGCTGATCAAAACGCCATCCAACTCCATACAGATTCATCGAGGTTCACCCGAACTGATATTGGCGGCGATGCCCTAATTGAATGATTAGTGTGCTTCGTCATTTGCTTTGATACTCTGCGAGCGAGTGTCCCCCAATTTTTCATCATGATCCTGCTTTGAACATGCAGTCGAGCTTTATTAGACTTTTTGTTTTTTTTTTTACGAGAAGGATGGAAAAAAAAAGATTGGATTTCGAGGCGTATTTGTATGGAAATAACCCGGGTATATTGCCACTTGGTGGATCAGAGGACGTGCCTCGTGATTAGGTTTGACATGAGCGAAGACCTTTTGAAAATTTAGGGGAGGTTTGAAAGGGAAAAATCAAGATCACGTTCGGCTCCTTTGTTCGGAGATAATACCTGACTAGATTGAATTCTATCTCGCGTCAGATAGCGTGACGGGAAAATTATTTCCTCGCTGAAAATCTAATCCTTTCTACCGACCTGCTGCAATGGCGAAACTGTGCAAATTTACACATTGTATAATTTACAGCAAGAGATCCACTTGACTAACGGCCGAGGAGGTGCGGTTCAGACCAACTTTACTCATTACCTATAACTTGATTTGGGACTTAATTAACCATTAACCACTGTCGGAGTGATGGAACGAATAGACAATCGTGATCAATTCCATAACTACCTTCCGAGGATGGCTCACTTCTGATCCTCATTTACACTTACACTCTGTGAAGTCCTCGAAGAATATGCCCTTCAATTTACCTCTGATTGTATACCTCGCCAATGCATATGAAATGACGTTTTTCTGTACATCGAAGACGGCGATCACCCTTTGATTTTCTCGACTTCAAATATCGGCGAACGGAGAGAGGTTTCGTTGGGCCATCACAGACAATGGACCGTTAGATGCATTGGAAAATGGAAATTCTATCATTTGGATTCACCTGACGTAAGCGACCCGGATTCTGAGCCCCGGGTCGTTTATTACTTTGCTCAACGATATCACGTACACCTGATGGAAAATAATTTTTAAGGAAGAAAGTACAAACTATTCGGTGTACTTCATAGTCTAAAATGTAAAGTGAAAAGATGAAAAGCAGTGACTTGCAGCTACAGAAGACATCAAATACTGGGTCCTTCAAGTCTTCTGTTTATTTCAGCGTTGACGCAGTTTACGAAGTGATACGTTTCGCACTATATTCTTCCTGATTTGGAAACGAATAATCTTGGCTGATGTCCTGAAGATGTTAGAAACCGAGGATTTTACCTCAGTTTCTGTTTACGTTTGCTATCTCATTTTGTGATACCGCGTGTACGCGGTTACCTATCTCGAACCCACTCTCAGGTTCATTATGATGCTTTGATTAACATCTGCCCTTGAGGGTAGCACAGCGAGAGCATCGAGTCTGCAAGTACGATCAAAGGCAAATCGCGCCGTGTATCTGGGTATGTGAGTCCTTGCCACGTTAGGTCTGCCCGAAGCACAGCCGCTTACCCTCATTATCCATTATCAATATGAAATTATGATTAATAGCTCCAGAAAGGCTAAGCCGATACACACGAACGTTTGCACGATCGTAACGCCTTGGGGGCTTAAAATTTCATGCAATGTACACTAGTCGAGCACAGAGGACGACTGATTGCTACATGTAATGGGTATACCTTTGAAGGATCACGGCTCGCCTTCGTTCACGACACCTGTTTTCGTTTTGCCTAAAAGCTCTAAGCTCTCGTTTGAATTTCACTCGAAAATACTCACCCCTTAGGTGTCTTTTAGTTGCGGCAGTCGCGTTATTTTCCCATGGGCTCAACGGGACCTCATTCGCACACCTTGGATTGCTAAATTTTATACAAATTTCGAGATAACGTCAAGAAATGAAAAATTATTTGCATTTATTTTATAAATTCTACACAGCTTATAAATATTCTTCGGGATTATTTAAAAATCCAAACGAATTATCTGAGTAAATTTCTATTTACGGTACTGCTCTTCGAAGATTGTTCCTTGTTTTCAATTAAACCCATCATCTTGCATATAACGTGATTCACCAACTTTTGCACGAATATTGTCGATGCTCATGTGTACGCATCAAACCAATGATACTCGACAAAATCCAGCTTTCTAATTCTGTATTAAGAAAAAAAGAATGAAATAAGTATCCAGATATTATAAGATGGTTGAATTATTCGTATGGCCATTCAGGATATTTGACATGTCAATTACTTTTATTTCTTTCTAGAATCGAAAATATGTTGCAGTTGAGATTTTCCACGTATTTTTGTATTTTACCTTTTGGTAGTTTGTGAAAAAAATATTTATGAATTATTTTTTCTTTTTTCAATTAAAGCAAAATTATGGTAAATACGACGGATTGAAAATTACTACGTTGTGACGTCACCCATGCTAGAATATATCTATACATATGTATAGCAAAAACGCTGGAATTCAATCACCTGTAACTTCTGTAATTATAATTTCCAACAAAGAAGAAAAGACGACCTAACTATTTTCAGTTACTCGACCATGTTATCCGCAGATAAAGACTGAAAAAAAATTCGACGTCAAATCCTAATTCTGCCAAATATTCCCCGAATTGTATAAAATAATGATCCCGCCAATGGCAGATTCTCCAATTTTCAGTTCGAGGTTCTCTGGGCAAAAGCGTGTTTTTCACTCTCCAGTAAATTGCACTGATTTCTTTTTCCAACGCCTCGTCCGAATTTCATATAAAAATAGCAGGGTGGATCGTTAGGGGCTAAAGGACCGCGCAAATTCGTACACGTTGCATCAAATTTTGGTGTCATACATCCTCATCTGCTCTACTAGACCTCGTTGGGTACATCGCATCACTCTCCGTGGTATTTCGAAAAATTTGTTGGCCCGATGACACCCAGCTCTTGAAAGCTTTGAAATAAAATTATATAATAACGTGAAAACGCGTAATCCAATTGGTTCGAACAATGACCCAACATACGCGTGCAAGCCTCGACAGCTAACAACTCGATTAAACACCGAAGCACTATGTGTGACAAATCCACTCCCGGATGTATGTACTACATACATTCGGGACATCGAAAAGCGCCTGCGCAAGCGAGAACTTATTCAGAGTTTTTAATTTTTTTTTCTTCTTGCGAAAACGCCTCAAGGAAGCTCGTCACTTCGACTTTTCTTTTGAAGTGAAAAAAAAAAAAGAAATTACTTTCAAGATAGAGAAAAAACTGTTATTGAGGTAAAGCTATAACGCGGTACCTTGCGAACCGAGGGTATAGATGGTTGAAAACTCGGAGACTCGAAGCTCTGGGACTTTGATCGTTGGTTGGGGGTGAAGGGGGTGGGGGAAGACCCGCTGAGCCGAGAACGAACGGGGCGAGTGAACGGGCTTCGGAGTGCCACGGCTGTACAGAGCGGAGCTACGTGCTAATCAAAGCGTTAATGAGCTGCCGAGGCGTGATTAACATCTCACCTTTCTACCTTACACTTTCTACGTTCCGACCATCTCCCACCCGGCTGTTTTACACGCGACAATGGATATTAATGAACTTTATATTAAAGATTTTTTTTCACTATCCGAGGTTCCCAGCGCCTTACAGGCATACACACTCGTGTCTCATTATTAACCGTGTACCTTATACTTTTCCCCTTTCCGTTGGATCTTGATTAAAATATTTTAGAAAATCATTTATCAACATTTGTTTCCTTTTGTTTCAGGTAAGTCTTTTCATCTCACTCCGAGCGTCTACTCGTGAGTATTTTTGAAAAATTTATCCATCATCTTTTGCGTCTGATCCAAGTCGATTTCCTCGCCAGACTGGCGCAACTTCGAATGCTGGAGGCGCATGAGTGTCTGACCAGTGAACGACGCTACTACTTGCTTCGCGCCGTTGTTGTTCCCACTGCTTGGCATTGCTATTTTATTTTCGAGCATAAAACACAGTACATTGACCGCTTTATATCTTCACGTGACTCGTAACAGATGAGTTGGAAAGCTCAGATAAGGTTATATACCGGAATTTTTCTTTTACATTCGTCTTTAAGCTTTCATAGATGCATATTACATCTCCAGCTCTGTCGTCGTCGCGGTTAAAGTAGAGAAAATGCAAAACGCATGAAGAGTAATTTGACGGACTGCAATTTCATTTCGCTATATTTTTCTCTCCGTTATGAATGCGGTTCGTGTCACTTATATTTCAATATAACCAAATAGGAATTTATCCGGTTACGGAATGTCAGCCAACCGTCTAAAACAGTAGCTGATCACCTCAAGGTATGGTATATTTAAAAACCGGAGATATGCTGCCATCTAAATGTGCATTGAATTGTCTACTTTGCGTTAGCGCACTCCCAGCCGGCTGTAAAGACAAACATGCGCTAATCGTCGGGTCGAAATGAATATTCTTTCTGAAAGACACCGTATAGAACTTTTTTTTTTTTTTTTTATGAAAGCACCATAACACGAGAGTATCGTGCTAAATTTTTGCAAAAGAATATTAAAAATTGAAAAATTTATGAATTATTGAGTAGAAAACTTTGTTGTCAAGCGAAATCAAATCGTACCAAACGATAAGAAAATTTTTAGCATCTTTTCATACCTGACCCTAGCTTTATCGTGATAAATCTCGTTCGAAGAGAGATTAGAAAAATGATAGCACGTAAATAACAAACCCTGGGAAATTTTTTCCGTACCAAACAGACTTTCAGTGAATCGAGCTTTTCGGAGCTCCGCCATTCGCGTTTCGAAAGAAATTTGTCCAGGCCAGGATGGCATTAACCCTTCTAACAGTATGGTGTGAAATCTCAAATATTTCCGAGAGCTGAAATTTCTTCGAGTGTCGCAGTCATTGTGCCGAAATGACCGGATTTATGAAATGAGGATTCTGCGAAACGAAACCAACTGTGTCTAAAAATGTGATTACTCATGTTCAATCTCTTTGTTAGAGATAAGGCCCCCCTCTGCGATCTGAATGCGAGATTTCAGCCATCCTACACATTTTGAAAATTTCCTCCGCTCATGAAGCGTTCGAGAGTGATTCTGTCGACTGGTTCGGAACATTATCCCATGGAAATTGTATTATTTGTAACGATTTTCGGGGCGGACCGTTTTTCGTGTCACCTTCACGCTTCATTTCACCTGACAACTTATGCCGGTGGATCCGTTCATCCATATCGACCTGTAATTCGTACCGAATTTGAAAATCACCATCGGATCTCACAGTCCGTTAAAATCGGAGGATTGCTGAACATTTTTCGAACAATTATTATTCAGGATTTGATGGGATTTTTCGAAACACGAGGAGTGTGATTTGGGTAATTTGAAATTCGTGATCAACTCGGGGACAGCAGTACCTGAGCGTAGGTAATGAAATTGTCGAACTGCGAATAATTTGATAATTGCTCGGCACGTCGCTCCAAAATATTTGTAAACACTCGTAGAAGTATCACAGCCGGTGGTATTCCGGGGTTTAAAGGGTTAAATAGACCCGACACGAGGAATTTCCAAAATTTCCAACGATATAATAATTCTATAATAATACCACAAGTGTCAAAATGGCGTTGGCGCAATTATAACGGTACATTATTATTTCAATCCGTTATATGTATATTTTAAACCCGTCTCTATTCACCCGCATCAATATGCGCCGCCTCGTTCGCTGAAGAAAAGCCCTTCCACAACCCGGCCAAAGGCACGAGCTCATCCAGCCCCTGATTTATACGCATTAATTTAAAATACGGCTTCAATTTACCGCCGCCGATATCTCGGTCGTGCACTCACTCCCGAATCGCGAATCTTACGGAAACTTTGTGCCCCAGAGTAATTGACTTAATCATCTTGAACGGTAACCGTTTATTCAAAAGTCGATATCCATGTCGCAGGATGCGGGGACCGAAAAATGAGCTACGCATCAGACTCCACAACTTACATTAGTTCGAAATGTACCTCGACCGACCCCCTGGCGCGGGCGCGGGCGTTGCTACTTGCTAGACTTTAGGTACAATCGGGGTAAGGATCGTAGGTGGCTTCTGCGGTAAGACTACCCTCAACGTCTAACTTTATAAAGTGCCAGGGAAGTTGTAATGCTGTAATCTGAAACTGTCATTATATTAGAGCGTCCGCAGAGCCAGCAACTTGTGCCGGTACCATCTACGCGACGTTGGACCGTCACAACCCCCATAAAATACACCCATACAACCTCGGCGTTATCTGGTTATTGTTACTATTTCGACCAGACTACCTCGCTGGAATCTTTCCTCACGTGTAAGCGAGTTTTAAATTGACCGAACAAAATTTAATACAAACTTGACAAAAAAATAGAAATAATGTCTCGGATGTTGCGGCTAAGAGAAGAGCCGCGAGACGCCCGACTCGCTTTCATCTACGTCTCAAGAGTGCAACGTGCACGGTGACGAGAAAACCGCATTTGCAAAACCCTACTATGGATGCAAATGTGCATGAAAGAGTCGAGAATATATCGATTCCGCAGTGTCCGAGTTATCTCGAGCCGGGGATGGTGATAGAGGCGGGAAGGGCCGGGGGGTTCGGAGGGCGAAAGGGAAGGGCGTGTGACAGCACCCCAGGCTAACGTGTCACCACTTTAATTACGTCCATCCTGTATCCTGGCTGCTCTACAAACACCCCTATCCGCGAATCAACTACGCTGTATTTTCCTGGCTGCCTAAGTTCCGGCTTGTGAAATTTAATAACCTTAAAACCATATTATGTTATTAACGACGGGGTCCGGCACTCGGGTAACGGAAGAAACCAGATTTTTTCAGTTAGTCTTTGTGAAACGCGTATAATTGGGACCAGGAAAGGTGGGCGGATAGATGTCGAAGTGACAGTGGATGTAGAAAAAAATTCGAATTTTTTTTCCTGCTAGAATGCCAAGTAATAAGGGATCAATTTTATGCTATATAACTGGATTGTTAATCCGAGTCAGGGATTAAAAATTATTTTTAATTAACGAATAGCGGACGACCTAAATGACCAATCAAGCGACTACAGGAGATGAAAATAATTCATGCAGACGAAATTGGCGACAAACGAAATGATTGAGATTTAGCCCTGCGTATACCTGATCGTGCGGAAAACGGGGGAGAGAATTAATTCGAATATTCGAAATGATTCACATGCGGTTTATCTGCTTTGGATATTAACCATAAATAGTGAGCCAGCGGGTTTGACTCGTCGCTGTCGGCAGGATATTTTGTTCGTATATTAATAGCAAACAATTTCAAAACGATATTCGCATCGATGATGGCCGTTTGAGAGCGTGAATATCAAACTATGGGAATTGCAATATTGATGTTTGTAAAAAATATTGACGTGCATGGCTGACCATTAACATAATTTCTAAGTTGATTGCGTGTACGCGACTTCGCGTTTTAATATTACACGAATTCGTCTATTAGCCCGAGTTTCCGAACGTGAAACCGCACCACACCCGCAGTACCTTCAAACTACGGAAACTAAATTACGTAGGAAACCCTTTGACGCGATCGAATCCCGGAACGTCGATATTCACGCGATGTGACTCCAAAATTGTGTTCGCGCCGACTAAATAACGCACAGCTGGCGCAAAAAGTAATATTGCAATGCAGGATTCAACCTTTGCTATTAACTTTGGGTGAAAAGTATTTATGAACCACTTTTCTGAATTAGATGAATCTTTATATACCATGGAAGTTGTGCGCGATTCCAATAAAACTTCAGTCTATCAAAAATTAGAAAAAAAACGTTTCAAACTATCATCCAAAACAGATTCACTCCGGGCTTCATTATTGACGAAAAAGCACTCTGAAAAAATCATCGGATTTACTGCCCTTCATCGCATACCATCATGTATACTTAAGAGCATGCTGGAGTCAGGCTTTACCCACCGTACCCGGTTTTCACTTGTTTTCACTGATATCAAAGCCTACGCGTCACGAATGCGAAAAAGAATTACTCAGCGCAATTCTATATTGAATTCCGAAGATTTATATTGCAAAACTTCTTTATTTCATGCACTAATAGAGACAGGATATGGTATTCTGCATAAAATGGTAATTGTGGATGTCAACTGGTGGTCGCGGCCATATTGGGCGTCTCGCCCGTTGGCCGTAGAGACAGACGTAGCGCTGCGTTCGCTATATTTCCGAAGCGCCCTAGAGATGGTGTGGCGCGTAAGTATAATCGTGCGGATAACGTCAGGGACCGGTTCAAAATTATGCATAAAAGTAATATCACGTATCCCGATTGTCCCCTGTCCTTTTTATTTCCTTTTCCTCCAGAAACCATTTGAACTTCACAAAACAAGGGACTCATCAAACTTTTTTAAAATTATTATTATTATTATTATTATTATTATTATCATTATTATTATTATTATCATTATTATTTTTACAATTCAACAGATTTCGAAATTCCGTTGCCCCATGGCCTTCGTGATTATAATGTGTTCTTTTTTTCAGGCAGTGAATTATAATTACGAAGGCCATGGGGCAACGGAATTTCGAAATCTGTTGAATTGTAAAAAAAAAGCGTTATCAAAGTGAATAAATGATGCAATAGAGAGAGCTTGAGTGATATTCAATTTATTCTTATCACGAATATATTTCACACAATGTTGGTGTTCTGCTCGTGGGACGTGGCTAAAAAAAAGTGAAGTAAGTTTTCGACCATATTTGCTACGGAGCTTTTGTTTCATTGACTAAGTTCTGTGAGGATGTCAGGCGGGAGCCCCATGATGCCTATAAATTTCATCGAAATATGGCATGAAATTGTAAAATCTATTAGCAAAGTGATCGTGACGTCAGAAGGGATGAGACTAACTTAGGAACTTGAAAATTACGAAAAGTGGGAAATTTGAGGATAGAGCAAATTGAACCGATAACCTTCTGAACGATCTCTTCAAAAGATGCTCAAAAGTGCCAAAAATGTTGAAACCAATACAGGAATTGACGGATTCTATACAGTAACTTATTGTAAAATATTTTTTTTTCAGTATGAAGCGATGCTTCAGCATCTTGGGAAACTCACAGAACCTATGAGTCATATCATCCTACATACGGTGTGAAATATTTATTGGAAAAAGTAGTTTCATTTTTAAGAAAATAAGTTTTCCCGATTTTCAAGATAATGTGCGTCATTGGGTTGATTTTCTGAATTATTGAAATCTCTTTTCGGATTTTGAGGGAATGCAAGTGAAAAAAAAAATGCACAAAATGTGACAAAGAACGATGAACGTCAAGAAATTTTTGTTAAATTCAGATGATGTGAACGCCAATTAGACATCCACCTCTGAACAAAAGAATGTTTGAATTTAGGTATTCGTAGTCCACGATGCACAAATATATTAATAAGGTACAGGCGATGATAAAACTTTATTGAATATTCAGAAGTGATCACGAATTAACGATTCAAGTACTTGCGTTAATACAATATCAATCAGACTCGACAATCGGGGTAAGCGAATCCCGTATTGAAATTTCCTCTATACCATATCTAGATACCTACGAAATGACTGAAGATTATCGAAGGCCCGTTGATGCCATAAGGTGACTTAATTTTGAGCGGAAAAATCATGTCATGTCTTTAACCATGGAAGGGGTGCAATGCACGGGGGAGGCACTGACTCTTCTCGTTTGGATATCATTCTGAACGTCTTTCGGTTTTTGAATCACTATTTTCGGATAATCAGTGACTAATTATCTGTATCGTAACATTCCTCACGGGTATTTTGTATTGAAACATGGTTAGCGAGCGACGTTTGAAAACTTTATTGGCACAGCCTCGGAATAAGAACAGTATGCCTTGCAAATTTCATCCAAATCGGTTGAGCGGTCCGAACGGAATCAAACTTTTCATGCAGGTTTTGCAAATAAAAAAACCTTTTCACATGTCACGTGACTCGGAAGGAAAAAGTAATCGTTTTTATGAGGGCCTCTGAATTTTATTTTTTTGTATTCGGAATCTGTGTTGGAAAATGGAAAATTTATACGATACAGCGAATGAATATTTTCGAAATTGATTTTTATAGGTAGAATAGATAAAGGCAAAAAATTACAGCATTTTTTAAAATCTTCTTCTCTTGTAACTATCCCACAGGGGGCCCCCTTGGGTCGGGGGCTCCGGGGCATTGCTCCGCTTGCCCGAATGTAGTTCCGGCCCTGATGATGAAGATGCACCTGAGAAAGTGAAATCACGATTTATTTCCAAGCACCAGAACACATTGAAAAAATAATTTAAGAAATCATCATATTTTACAATTAGTTGATGTGTGAAATAGTATAAAAAGTCACAATAAGATCGTAGTTCAGTAGTACTAAACTGGTGGTGCAATCGAAATCAGGGATCCAATGTTGAGTATCAAATACGTTTGCCTAAGTGGAGGCTAAGGAAATAGATCAATTTATGAAAGCCTAATTGGAATTTGGTTTGTAGCAAACGATAGATTTCAGTATGATAATTATATTTCTAATGGTACGATTGTTTTCAACTTACTTTCGGCAAGCTTGAAAGCAGCTTTGAGAATCGCATCGACTTGGGTCTTTACTGCGCCGAATGAATTAGTTATTCTGGCCACATTAGCTTTGGTCACAGTGCTGGGAGCTGGAAATTAAAAGGATACCTCAATAATTAAGACAATTTTCGAGTGCTTGATGCGCGATATTCTAGATGGGCACAATCGTCTTCAACTCACTTCCCACTCTCAGTCCACTTCTTTGCAAATCGGTTATGAATCTGGATTTTACTAGGTCGACTGAATCTGGAATTGGAATATACAGAGGTTATGATCAAGTCGTCTTCGACTCTCACTCAGTTCTAACAACAGCTGGATGAAAAGCAAGCTAGGCTTGATGTATTTTTCGAATGAGTGTCACTTACCCGCGAATCTGACAGATATTACTGATTCTGTTTCTGAAAATAAAATATGTGTATCATGACAAAGTGGAAATTCACCAATTGACGCATGATATAACGGCAATGAGTGAAAAATAATGAAATATGATGAATTGAAATAGGAAATCGATCTACGATAAAATTTGATCGGAATCAGTTAAAACAATTCCTCGACTTCACCCTGATATGTGAAGCGAACAGTGGATCACAAAAACATTTCGCGTGTCTAATGGCATAAGGTCGTAAGCGCCAAAAACGCGATTATGGTGGCAAAACGTCGTATAATTTTTTTTTCACGCCCTCGCTCTGAAAACGGCCAAAACGTATAGATCAATTGAAATTACGAGATCGGAAAATGTAAGTGCAGAAGATCGTAAGTTTGGCGGATACGTCGTTCTTTCATTACAATTTTTGAGGAAAAATAAAAAACAACGTAAAGGCAAAACGTCGTGGGCGCCATTTTTTTTTCATAATTTCTAATGATTTTTCCAAATATTTGTAAAAACTCGTAAAACGCAAGGATAAATTGAAAGAACGACCATTTGAAAAAAATTCGATAGCAAATATTGTTAGTTAAAAGCAAAAGGTCGTAAGCGCCATTTTGATTTTTTTCAATTTTTCATGATTTTCACAAGTAGCTGTACAAACTTGTGAAACGCAAAGAAAAATCGAAATCGACGTCGTTGCGAAAAATTCGATAAAAGAAATCGCAGTTAAAAGCAGAAGATCGTATTCGCTCAACTTACGACCTTTTGCACTTACATTTTTCGATCTCGTAATTTCAATTGATCTATACGTTTCGAACGTTTTCAGAGCGATTGGCGTGAAGAACAAATTATACGACTTTATGCCATTATAAACAGAAAAACGTCGTATAATGGCGCTGACGTCCCTATGTCATTAGACCCGCGATTTTTAAAGGGTAAAGTCGTCTTCAACTCACCCTCGATACCCTTTGATATAGAAGTTAGAGTGTTTACGAGATATTTTCCGATCATCTTCACAGAATCTGAAATAAAAATAGAGACAAAGATAATTTGAGCGTTTTGGTAGACGTATAAATTGGTCAAGTAAGTGTATCCACTCATCACTTACTAGCATTTGCGCAGATCATGGAAGCGCTATCTGAAAATAAAATAGGTACATCATGACACTATTGCAGTTTGTCAATATTTGAAGCATGGCTTACGTTAGTAGCTGTGACTTGAATATCTTCATTGGGTGACATTGTTTTGAACTTACCGGGGAACATCTGTGTAATATCATCCGCAAGTACTGGCAGTTGGTCTGTGACACTTGTCACGGCACCTGAAATTTAAGTAAAGAGGACTGTGATTAAGTCGTCATTCCGCGGTGCTCGACTCGCTTGAGCTAAATGCGAACAACAAGTGAATATATGTCATTATCAAAAATCTCTGTATCTTTAACTCACGGTTGATGGAATCCTCGGTTGGATCGACTCCTGAAACAAAAATCAGGATATCATGACAATACTTGTCGAATCGAGTGGAACCTGACATGTTGAAAATGGTTCGAACATTCCGTGTAGCGTAAAATGTAGGGAATTAAATGGTTCCAAACAAAGAGCATAACGTTCAAAAAACACATTTTATCTCCATCGTGATAAGTACGCATAGTTTTTATTTTTAACGATTCAATGAATCTTACCACCTGCAGAACATACGTGCTACAAAATGTTAGGTGTGCTGTTAAATATTTCGTGACACAACACTTCAAAAGTTGATTGCTCTTGATATACATGAGTTCGACGAA